>JAWQEG010002362.1:37500-60431 GCA_033782935.1 Petrolisthes cinctipes | reverse complement strand
CGTTAAGCCGCCTGCCCAGCATAAAAGACCGACCACAGAGGCAATCGAAAACGGAGATAGTTTTATCGATATCGTCTTTTACTGCAGGAGCCGAGCGAGACAGGCCCTTCCTCGTGTACAGACAGGGTGAGCGGGATCCCTGATATGGTAATGGTTTGTATCTGGCACCTCACAGGGAAGGAAGGAAGAGGTGCCCATTGAACCCGAAACACTTGTCCTGATACTTCAAGGACACATTGTACAACAGCGTTATGGTAATGGCAATAGAGTTAAAGTTTGCCTATAGTTGTTCCGAATGATTATATTCCTTAGAACTTTCATTTTGTGAACCAAATATGGAAACCTTCTTATCACTGAACATATCTTTTAAATGATACTTTCTGTATTAATTTACGTTTAATCATTTGTTTGCTGAATATTGTACTTTGAATGGTGAATGTCTCGAATCGATTATTATCCTTTATGATGTATTTCAAGACTTTCTCGGTGTCACGACAGGAATTATGCCGCCGACTGTTTGTGTGTACGTAGGCGTGTATGCATGTGTGTGACTACATTTGTGTGTATACATGCATGTGCGTCTTATGAGTAATCAATTTAACCTTTACAAAATAACGTGTATGATATTACTTGAGGAAAACAAGAATGTGTGTTGCATCGTTGAGAGTGAAGGCAGAGCCAGACGGTCCTTTTCTTTAAAGCTGCGACTATCCTGCTCCACCTTTAGAAATTGGAAGTTTAATGAAAAATTCCGTCTTTTGCCAGTGAGACAGTTTTTGAGCAGTACGGACTGATCAGCCGCTCACAATATTGGGTTTCTCCAAGGCTCTCAAGCCATCCCCTGGAATGCGTTTTCCATTTTCGTGAAAATTTAATACATTTTTCTTGTCAGCCACTGTCGACGCGTGTGACGAATGACTTCACTACCAGTTAATATATTTTCAAATTTTATGCATCGTGCCTGGTGTTTCAAAATGGCCATTTGGGGTTGCTCTCTCAGCTGTAATTGTCCAAAAATAATTCCTTGACAGGCGGCTGATTGATGCGCCGCTTTAGAGGCTAATTTATGAAGGCTTTTATGTCTTTTATGTCTGGCCTCTCCTTGTCTCGAGGCCGCCTGGCTGCTCACTCTCTCTCTCTCTTTCTCTCTCTCTCTCTCTCTCTCTCTCTCTCTCTCTCTCTCTCTCTCTCTCTCTCTCTCTCTCTCTCTCTCTCTGCAACAACATGGACTCTTGAACAGTTACACTCAGAATTTCTTAGTAAGATGCTCGGCTCCTCCCACTGTGCACCAGTTCCACAACACCCTGTATAAGAGATACATACCAGACACACTGGTTACTGGAGAGGGACGTATATATACTGTACAGCCACAATCAAATATCCACCGACACTTTCCTACCATCGTAGTAAATATCCTGGAAATAATGAACAACACATGTATCATTTTGCAGCACCTCACAATGGTAATAATTGAAGGAGTTGAGTTGACATAAGGTGTTGTTGTATGATTATATTTTGATATGATACTGATTTATTTGCACGATGGAAGGAAAGTGTCGGTAGTTATTTGTTTGTAGCTGTACATATTTCACCAAGGCTGTACCGGGAATTTTTTCATGTGCCCAACTGTAATACACACACACACACACACACACACACACACACACACACACACACACACACACAGAATATGAATACATGCTGAATCGTCGAAAACACATGGTTGGATTGTGGAGCTTTATTCATTTTTCTCAAAACGAACAATTCTTTCGTGGGAACTGTAAATGGTTAACACATTGCAAGACAGGTCAAGGGATTACACTGACCTCTCCATGGTGGCAACGGACATGACTATATTACTAGAGTGTACGGTACAATTGCCAACACTTATAACTGGTACATGGAAAAAGGAATGACTGTACCCGTTTTAAGTGCTGGCAACTGTACATACATTCTACGAGTTGATGGAATTGGATGGAGAAGTTATGAAGATTCAGGATATTTAACCAGTAGATACGAATGCAAATATGGAAGGCAGGGTGCGAGGTGGAATCTTGAGCCCATCTTTTATGAACTCCTTTTTCAGATCTTGTCAGAAGTTGTGCCATCAAAGCTTCGGCGTTTCAGTTGATTTATGGATGCAGAATGAATGAATCATTTTCCTTTTTTTTCTTTCCGTCTCCGCCTTCCACCGTATTGGATTTCATTTAACGCTGTGTTGCCTCTATCGCTCGGCCTTTTCTTTGAGGAGTGGTCGTGGGCGGCGGGAAAACAGCCCTTGTGTCCCCTCGCATTTAGGCTCACGTTGGCCACCGGCGAGATAACACTATTGAAGGCGCTCCGGAGGGCCACCAGGCGAAAACTTTTGCCAGGACGCGATACAAAGTTTCATTTGGAGGCAAAATATAATTAATCACCCGGTCGACAATACTCCGCGATCAATTTTATTCAAACCTTCGTCATGGCTGCGATAAAAAAGAAAAAGTAAAAGAAAAAAAACAGTTGGGGGAGGTTTTTGCTGTCACCCTACACACCAGAAACAACAACAACCATATCGTTTATCCGTATGCGACAGTGGACTCTGGTGGTGGCAGCAACACTCCTGTCTTATAACCCTTATGTTCCTATACATTAAGGACCGTCTGGACTGGACTGAAGGAGGGACACGTTGGCTGGGTGTGTATCCCTGGGGTGGCATCATTGTCATTACCAGAGATATGGTGTTGTGACATTTTAATATCGAGGAAAGACTAATTATGGTGGTCGGAGCGGGAGCTGTTGGTTTTTTTTTTCCTTGCCTTTGTTATCGCTATCTACCAGATATTATATTATATAGTGTTGCGAATGTTTAATAAAAAGATGGGATTAATCATTCTTTTCATTAGCAAAGATATAAAACTGCGGCATTCCAGTGAAAATAAAATGTAAATACCGTGATTATGGCAAGCTTTCTTAGTTAGATATGTTACTTGTATCAGTAATATAGCGTTGTGACACTCTAGATAAAAGAAAATATTTATCGTGTATTACCAATCACTTGTTATGACATACAAATAGAACCGGACTAAAAACACGGATGACACCACCTACTGATTTCTGTAAACGATACGAAACCGAGGGTGGAGTCTGCCAATGTTATTTTGGAAAAGGTCAAGGTCATCCAGCAAGGTAGCTATGACACACACACACACACTTACAAACAAACAAACAAACAAACAAACAAACACACACACACACACACACACACACACACACACACACACGCAGCACACACTCACACGCAGCACACACTCACACGCAGCACACACTCACACGCAGCACACACTCACACACACACACACACACACACAGATTTGCGTACATAGATTTTGGATCTCGTCTTACCAAGTAATGAAATCAGTATGAGGCTAAAAGTTCCCCAACGATAATATTGTTGCATATAGAAAAAATAATGAAACTATAATTACTCCTATATCAACAAAACGGAAGAGTAATTATATTTCTTCAAACAAACACCACCTATACATATGAGACAAAGTGCTCGATTTAAACCTTCCATAAAAAAATAAAAAAACTGAAACTATACACTTCCATTAGCTTTGTTGGTATATCATGCATTTTGGTGTGACGTAAATATTCCCGACTGCTGTGAAAAAGCCACCGGAGCGACACACGCCAGTTATTGTATAAAAAGGAAAAAAAAAAAACTGGTGGTAGTGGTGGTGGTGGGGGGAGTCAGTGTGGGGAATAAAAAGATTGATTCAAAGGATGGAAAGTGTTAAGTCATGGAGCCCATTATGTATCGAGAGAACCGAGAGAGAGAGAGGCGGGCTTCTTCCTCCACCTCGTCCTTTTCCACCTCTTTCTCCACCTTTTTCACCTCTTTCTCCTCCTTTTTCACCCCTTTCTCCTCCTTTTCCACCTCTTTCTCCTACACCTCCTTTTCCACCTCCTCCTCCTACACCTCCTCCTCCTACACCTCCTCCTCCTCTTACTCATTTTCCTCCTCCTCCACCTCCTCCTTTTCCTCCTCCTCCATATCCTTCTTCTCAAAGCATCTAACCTTACTACCTCCACCTCCCCATTTTAGTCATCACCTCTGGCTTTACCTCCTCTTCCATACAGCTTCCATCTCTATCACTCAAAACATCTACCCCCTCCACCTTCTCCACTATACCAACTACATCCACCTCCCCCCCACCATTGCCCTAACTCCCTCCTCCTGCCCCCCACTATTGCCCTAACTCCCTCCTCTCCCACTACATCTATACTATTTCCACTTCTTACACTACAAAATAAACACTATTCCCAGCACCAGTTTCTTCCTTCAGGGCGAACATCACTTTGAGTTACACCTCCTTCCCTTTCCTTTCCTTCAATTTGAGTTACACCTCCTTCCCTTCCCTTTCCTTCAATTTGAGTTACACCTCCTTTCCTTTCCTTTCCTTCAATTTGAGTTACACCTCCTTCCCTTCCCTTTCCTTCAATTTGAGTTACACCTCCTTCCCTTCCCTTTCCTTCAATTTGAGTTACACCTCCTTCCCTTTCCTTTCCTTCAATTTGAGTTACACCTCCTTCCCTTTCATTTCCTTCAATTTGAGTTACACCTCCTTCCCTTCCCTTTCCTTCAATTTGAGTTACACCTCCTTCCCTTTCCTTTCCTTTCCCTTTCCTTTCCCTTTCACACCCAGACATAATCATTCATTTTCACATCACCATTGTACTTCTTTACCTTTCCACATTTCATATTTTCTCAGTCACACGAAAGTAATGGTACCCCACTGTTGGAGTCTTGCCTTCTGAATGCCTTTATTTGCTCTACTTGATTTAATCTTTTGAGGGAACAGGTTAGGTATGGTGTTCGATCATAAGTTCACAAGCAACAAACACTTACCGACAACATCTGAGTGGTTATACTTGAAGTTATATAAAGGGGGATATTCAATACAAGAAGTTTTTTTTTTTTTTTTTTTTTTTTTTTTTTTTTAGATTTAATGATCGGCATTACATAATATTATAGATGTGTTTCACTGGATAACGAAAGAGAAAATGAGAGATAGAAACAGAATAATGATAGATAGATAGATAACAAGGAGGATAGTGGATGGATGTGTATAAAGGTGGAGTGAACTTGCTGGATGTAAGATGAGAAAGAACTGGATGGATGGACGGACGGACGGATGGATGGATGAAGGGCTTTTTGAGGGTCTGGGAGGGGCACTGGAAGAGGAGGAGGGTTGGCTGGGGAGGCACACAAAGCCCACGGTCCCTCTGCTGATGGATTGAGACTCATGGAAATTGTTGTGGGTAGGCGGAGTCCAGGATTGATGACGGGTGTGGCTGGCGACTCTCTCTCTCTCTCTCTCTCTCTCTCCTACATCCACCCTGCCCCCTCCCCACCCCCAGGCCCTCCTACACCCTCCCTTACTCCTCCCCGGCCCTCCCTTACTCCTCCCAGCCCCCTTCCTCTCCCCCGCCCCCTTCCTCTCCCCCGCCCCCAGTCCCTCCTACACCCTCTCCGCCCCAGGCCCTCTTACACCCACCCCGCCCCAACCTGCCCCTCCCGACCCCCTGCCTGCCTTCCTTGCTTCCTCAATAGACGAACCCCATAGACTATAATACACTCACTCATATTATTATAAATATTCACATCAACATTATCATTCATTTACATACCGGTGCATTCTTCTTTTGTCCTGTGTACTCATAAACACACACACACACACACACACACACACACACACACACACACACACACACACACAACGATATCGCCACCAACATCCACATCCTCATCAATGTCAGCTTATCATCCACTTGCACTTAAATCCACACGAGACTGTAAGGGGGGGAACATTGGGAGAGTTGTGGGTGGTGGGGAGTCATTGGTATTTAAATCGTATGCATTTTTGCTTATGGATGTTTATTCTTATATCATTATCGCCTACTATGACGCTTCTCTCCCTCTTCTTCTCTCCTATGTCTTCTCCTACCAATACCCCTATATAGCTCTCTTCCCCCCCTGCCCCTGCATCCCTTCTCACCATCCATATCATTAGTTCCTCCCTTTCCTCCCTGCCCTTCCCCTCCTACTATACACACTATGATCCGTTTCCTTTCCCCTCGCATGCTTGTCTCTTCCCTTCCTTCTGTCTGACCCTTCTTCATAGTCACGAACTCTTCCCTTCTCCTTTGGCCAACCTCTCCCTCCCTTTACCTCCTCCTTCCCTTCCATTCTCCTCCCCTTCTTCCCTTCCCTCACCTCCACCATGGTTTCTCTCATCGGATGTTCCCTTCCTTCTCAAGTCAATCAATCAGCCTTACATGGCCAACAGATCTGTTTCTGTGAGACAATCCTTTGTAAACTCTTACCTCGATCCCCTCTCAAATTAGTTGCGTTACCCAACCCTATCCCTATAGCTGCTACTTGTAACTATGCCTCTACATTTTCTCTTCACTCCTTCCCTTTTACATTACGGTACTTCACTTCTTTTAGTACAACTCATCTATCCTTAATCCTTCCTTCTTCCAACTATGCCTTAACACCCTTCATATTTCAAATAATCACAACCCACCCTTCCCTAAGCATGCCTTCCACCAAGTTTTCCATGACATCCTCTTTCCCTACAACCGAAGCTTCCGTTTTCAAATTACCGTACAAGAAACTCTCCATGCAGCTTTCCTCTCCCCCTTCTCTCTTCAGCTCGTTCCATCGCCAATAATATCCTCCTGCAACTATAGTCCCCCTCCCCATCCATCGTCCCTCCATCATGCAACCCTATAACTTTCTCTTTCTTCCCTCTGTGCTGACTCCTTTCTTAAACACACTTACTGATTCTCCCTTCTATATTATATTCTTCTCCCCTTTCCACTTTCTCTCACGCACACTCCTGCTCCACAAACCCTTACTTACTATACCTATTTCTATATCCACCTATTTTCCTATCATGCCATTTCTTTTTCTCGCCACATGATTTTTCCATTCCTACTTTTTACTCTTTCTCCCTTCCTTCCTTTCCTTAGTCTCACTCCCTCTCCTTATCCTCTCTCCCTCTCTCCCCTTCCTCGTTCTCTCTCCCTCTCTCCCCTTCCTCGTTCTCTCTCCCTCTCTCCCCTTCCTCGTTCTCTCTCCCTCTCTCCCCTTCCTCGTTCTCTCTCCCTCTCTCCCCTTCCTCGTTCTCTTTCTCTCTCTCCCCTTCCTCGTTCTCTCTCCCTCTCTCCCCTTCCTCGTTCTCTCTCCCTCTCTCCCCTTCCTCGTTCTCTCTCCCTCTCTCCCCTTCCTCGTTCTCTCTCCCTCTCTCCCCTTCCTCGTTCTCTCTCCCTCTCTCCCCTTCCTCGTTCTGTCTCCCTCTCTCCCCTTCCTCGTTCTCTCTCCCTCTCTCCCCTTCCTCGTTCTCTCTCCCTCTCTCCCCTTCCTCGTTCTCTCTCCCTCTCTCCCCTTCCTCGTTCTCTCTATCTCTCTCTCACTCTCACCCTTCCCAACCAGCTCACTCTTTGCCCCCATCATTTGTCAGCTCCAAGACTCACTCCCCCTGCCCTCTTCCCTCTTCCCCAGCACGCCTCGCCCCAACCACGCACGTCCAGCCATCACCAGTAATCAGCTTTATGAAGAACCCTGGCCCCGTGATTAATGAAGCGGACGCCACTATTCATTTGATTTCATTCCCAAACACTCTGCGATATGAACACTCGGGCTTCCTTCCTTCCTTCCACCTTGTATGCTTCTGATGGAGGGTGAAGAGGTGTGTGTGTGTGTGTGTGTGTGTGTGTGAGTGAATTTGTATGCTTCTGATGGAGGGTGAAGAGGTGTGTGTGTGGTGTGTGTGTGTGTGTGTGTGTGTGTGTGTGTGTGTGAATTTGTAGATTATGGGTGACATCTGCCAACAAGTCATTATCTCTTTTACCTTTGTCTCCTAAAGATAATGTTTAATAAACTAATTATTTCTTATGGGTTACGAGCCACTGACTCAATGTTAACTGTACTGATCGCTTTATAGCCATTTAATTAGTATTGAGTAGAGAGGAGATGGTTATGTAACAGGGAAAATGAAGATGTATTATGTAATAGTCGAGGATGTTACAGGAAATGGGTTATGATGTGTGAACAAGTTAAAATGTGCTTGTAACAAATGTGACAATGTGACAGGAAAGTGGTTATCATTTACCATAGAGGAACAGAAATGTGACAGTAAATTTTTTGTAATGTGACAAGAACAGGGTGTAGATGTGACAAAGGAAGAGTTAAAAAAATGTGCACAAAGAAGAGTGATAATGAGACAGGAAAGGTTATGGTGTGTCAGGGTATGGTGAAGGGGACGACATATCAACGATGGGAGGTGGCAAAACAGATTCCCTAATTCTATACAGAGGAACTAGTCTGTTTCTTGGCACGGTTTGGAGGAATCAATATCCATCTAATTTGCCTACAACTTATTTCCCATAATAAACATGAGATATAAGTTTAATAGTAAAATAGTAATACTGAACTAATACTTAAACACTTTAAGTTAATATATCAAATATAATATAATATATGTTTGACATGTGAAGAGACTTTGAGTGTGTGTGGTATTGGTTATAAAGGAATAGGAGGGACAAGGAGCATACGAGAGAAGTGAAAGGAGGGTGGGTAAGGGTGAGGGTCAGGGTGTGAGGGGTAGGGGGGAGAAGAGGGGCTGAGAGGAGGGAGGGTGGGGGTGTCTAGCCTGAGGGACCCTGATCACCCCCCACACTGTATCGATTACAGCTGAAGGAATGCGATTAGAGGAAGCTAAAAGCACCAGTCTAATTACTTGGGGCGAGGAAGGGAGAGAGCTTATGATGTTTTGCAAATCATTAATTTGTCTCTAATACATTTCCACAAGGGCTCATGGGATCCACATACACGCATACATGTTACGTCCATGTATTCTTTTCACGTATATATTAATATTTAAATGTTCGTTATAGTCATGTTTTGCATACATTCATGATTTAAAGAATTAACAATAAGATAAAGTTTACATAATAATAGATACAATAATATAATAATAATAATAATACTAATACTAATGATAATAATAAAAATAATAATAATAATAATATTAATAATGTGAATGAAAAAATACGTGAACCAGAGGTATCTATTCCTTCGTATATTTACTGAACATAAACTCCTGTAGTAGCTCTTGTAGAATCCCAGCAGCTCCCCGTCGTACCTTCTTCCTAAACCATTTTCGCTGAGCTCCTCATTGATTACCCCGAGACAAAACTCCCAGACATTTCAAGACGAATCATAGCGAGCGGGGATCAATTAATCTCCGTTTTTTCCCTCGTACCCTTTTCCTTGGTAGGGAGGGAAGGAGGGAAAGGAAGGAAGGGGATACTAAAAGAAAACTCCTATCTTGGCGCACAACCAGTGATTTACGCGAAATTAATACCTTCCTCTGCTAATTACCGGGCTCGACCCTTAAAAACGACACCCGCGAGACTTCAAGGAAAATGGATTCTGATGACCGGGGATTTTTTTACATCGGGGTTCGTGTTTTAGGGTTTGTGCCTCGCCCTCAAGACAGTAGAGGGCGGCCCTGGATTCGACCCTTGGCCCTGGGTTATGCGTTTAGCCGGGAGCCACTCTAAATGAATCGGAGGTAGATATTTCATAGGCAGTTGAATGTCCAAATTAATGGTGAGGAGTTTTTTTTTTTTTTTTTTTTTCTGGGCTACATTGTGCCAGAGTTCCTTCTCCTCTTTCCCTCCTTCTTCCCCCACTCCTCCTTCTCCTCCTCTTCTTCTTCCTCCTCTTCTTCTTCCTCTTTTTCCTCTTCATCCTTCTCTCTTCCTTCCTCCTCCTCCTTGATGAAAAATGTGGAAAAAGAGAGAGAGAGAGAGAGAGAGAGAGAGAGAGAGAGAGAGATTTAAGAAGTGTAAGGGATATTTATTTAGTTTATTATGCACAAAATTATGAAAGTAATTTAGAGAAAGAGATAAATACAAACATAGGCAGACAAAAGCTAAAGAAAAGTGAGACAAAGAGAAATGAAAAAAAGAGATTAATGAAAAGAAGGAAAGAGACACAAGCAGACAGAATAATAGAGAAGGAGAAAATCGACGGAAAAGGAAGGAAAGAATGGGATAAAAACAAGGGAGAAAAAACGCGAGAAGGGAAGAGGGAGGGAGGGAGGGAGGGAGGAAGAGAATGGAAAGTGCGATAGCGAGTGTGTGAGGGAGAAGTGTGTGAGGGGAGGAATAGGGCGCGGGAGAGAGAAAGAGAGGAGGGAGAGAGGGGAGGGGGAGTATGTGAGGGGAGTCCAAAGGAAGGGGAAGGGTGTTTAGGGAAAGGGAAATGAGAGATAGAGAAGGTATGTGGGTGAGGGAAGGGTGAAAGGAAAGAGAGAGAATGGAATGAGGAGAGGATGAGGGGAAAGAGAGAGAATGGTATGAGGAGAGGTTGAGGGGAAAGAGAATGGAATGAGGAGAAAGAGAGAGAATGGAATGAGGAGAGGATGAGGGGAAAGAGAATGGAATGAGGAGAGGATGAGGGGAAAGAGAGAGAAACGTATGAGAAGAGGATGAGGGGAAAGAGAGAAAATGGAATGAGAAGATGAGGGGAAAGAGAGAAAATGGAACGAGGAGAGGATGAGGGGAAAGAGAGAATTGAACGAGCAGTAGATGAGGGGAAAGAGAGAATGGAATGAGGAGAGGATGAGGGGAAAGAGAGAGAATGGAACGAGGAGAGGATGAGGGGAAAGAGAGAAAATGGAACGAGCAGAGGATGAGGGGAAAGAGAAAGGACAGTATGAAGGAAAGTAGATAATAGACGGTGTAAGGAAACGGCAAGGGTTGATTGAGAAAAAGAGAAGAATTTATATAGATAGAAGAGTTAGGGAAGAATATATGAATGAGCAGAGCAGTGATGGTTAGAGGAAGGACAGTTGTAGTTAGGAAATAGTAGTAAGAGGAAGGACAGTTGTAGTTAGGAAATAGTAGTAATGGTAGTAAGAGGAAGGACAGTTGTAGTTAGGAAATAGTAGTAATGGTAGTAAGAGGAAGGACAGTTGTAGTTAGGAAATAGTAATGGTAGTAAGAGAAAGGACAGATATAGTTAGGAAATAGTAATGGTAGTTAGAGGAAGGACAGTTGTAGTTAGGAAATAGTAGTAATGGTAGTAAGAGGAAGGACAGATATAGTTAGGAAATGGTAATGGTAGTAAGAGGAAGGACAGTTGTAGTTAGGAAATAGTAGTAATGGTAGTAAGAGGAAGGACAGTTGTAGTTAGGAAATAGTAGTAATGGTAGTAAGGGGAAATCTTGTTGTTGTAATAGTATGAATGAAAAATTAGGCAGCAACGTGAGTGAAGGGGATTAAAATGGGGATAAATATGAGTAGGAGTAGAGCATAAAAAACGGTGAACAACGTGAGTGAAGAAATGTGAAAAGGAGAAAACGATGAAAAATGGAATAGTTTGGGGGAATGTGAAAAACTGTAATAATGAAAGTCGGATATTAATTCTGCGTGGCAACTGCTTCATTTTTTATGTTTAATTTAATGTTCACTTAAATATTTTCTGTTTGCTTTACCATCATCATCTACTTTGAGTTTTGTTTACATTTCCCTGTTCGCTCTGTATTGTTTACTTTTACCGTATTCTATCTCTTCTTTTGTGTCGTGTCAACTTTAGCGTACTTTATTTATTATTACGTGTCTTGGTTTCATTCTTCCACATGCACACGTAAACATCACCTAATCCCAATCCCAATCCTTACTTAAAATTTCTCCCACATCCCATGCAGCCTCCCTCTCCCGGTCCAAAATTTGCCCACAACAGAACTAGACCTAACCTAACCTAACCTAACCTAACCTAACCTAACCTAACCTAACCTAACCTAACCTAACCTAACCTAACCTAACCTAACCTAACCTAACCTGAACATAACTTTGTGCCTCGTTCAATCCTGCCTCTCACATTGCATCCCATCAAACATAAACTTCTTCATCATCATCCCGTCCGTCATCTCTCTCCTCTCCAGTATATTCTCGACAAAACTTTCTATACCTCACTAATGCTTCTCCTACTGTGCCCCCATTCATTCTGCTCTTCGATATCCCGTTTTTTGCCTTTTTCCTGCATGCAAATTTTTAAACTTCATCCCATCTTCTCATGTCCCACAATTCTTTCCTAGTCGCCACACAACTTCACACACACTTCTTCCCATCTTTCCCTACCCCATCATCCTTCCCTTTTCCCTTCACAACTTCATCCCATCATCCTTCCTTTTTTCCCTTCACAACTTCATCCCATCTTCCTTCCCTTATCCCTTCACAACTTCATCCCATCATCCTTCCCTTTTTTCCTTCACAACTTCATCCCATCATCCTTCCCTTTTCCCTTCACAACTTCATCCCATCATCTTTCCCTTTTCCCTTCACAACTTCATCCTATCATCCTTCCCTTTTCCCTTCACAACTTCATCCCATCATCCTTCCCTTTTCCCTTCACAACTTCATCCCATCATCCTTCCCTTTTCCCTTCACAACTTCATCCCATCATCCTTCCCTTTTCCCTTCACAACTTCATCCCATCATCCTTCCCTTTTCCCTTCACAACTTCATCCCATCATCTTTCCCTTTTCCCTTCACAACTTCATCCCATCATCCTTCCCTTATCCCTTCACAACTTCATCCCATCATCCTTCCCTTTTTTCCTTCACAACTTCATCTCATCATCCTTCCCTTTTCCCTTCACAACTTCATCCCATCATCCTTCCCTTTTCCCTTCACAACTTCATCCCATCATCCTTCCCTTTTTTCCTTCACAACTTCATCCCATCATCCTTCCCTTATCCCTTCATAACTTCATCCCATCATCCTTCCCTTATCCCTTCACAACTTCATCCCATCATCCTTCCCTTTTTCCCTTCACAACTTCATCCCATCATCCTTCCCATATCCCTTCACAACTTCATCCCATCTTCCTTCACAACTTCATCCCATCTTCCTTCCCTTTTCCCTTCACAACTTCATCCCATCATCCTTCCCTTATCCCTTCACAACTTCATCACATCATCCTTCCCTTTTCCCTTCACAACTTCATCCCATCATCCTTCCCTTTTTTCCCTTCACAACTTCATCCCATCTTCCTTCCTTTCAGCCTCTATCTTCGTGACCATCACTAATGACCCTTGCACTCTGGTGGTCTAATGATGCTTCCACATTAGCCCCCTCACGCTGTCTCTAACTTTGGCCACTCAGTCTTAATGCCTCGTGGTGTTTGTTCAGTGTTTTCAATCGTTAATCTAGCTAGAGTTTAGTTTATTTAATCAGGGGGATGTATTTATTACCTTGTTTTTCTTTTAGTAATTCCTTTATCAATCTCCCATTCTCGCTATCTCACTCCCACACCTAATTTCTCTACCTCACTCTGACTCCTATATCTCTCTCTACCTCTCTCTCACTCCTATATATCTCTCACTCCTATATCTCCCCTCTACCTCTCTCTTACTCCTATATATCTCTCTACCTCTCTTCTTTCTCCCTCCTATATCTCTCTCTACATCTCTCTACCTCTCTCTCACTCCTATATATATCTCTCTCTACCTCTCCCTCACTCCTATATCTCTCTCTCTACCTCTCTCTCACTCCTATATCTCTCTCTCTACCTCTCTTCTTTCTCCCTCTCCCTCTCCCCTTTCCCTGCATGGCGTAGCTGCCTTGTCCACTATTTTTCACCCTCGCTTTTCCCCTCCATCCATCTCTCTCTATTTTCCTCGCTTGGTTTTTTCTCTCCTTTCACATTTTTTCCATCTTTCTCTATACGTCTATCTCCAGTATTCAGTCGCGATGAAAAGCTCTGTCTCGTCTCTGGTATGATGGTTAACTGTGATGATGATGATAATGTTGTTGTGAATGACATGTAATTACTTCTTGTATCCTTTAAGGGACCCTGTGATGTAGTCAGAAAATTGGAGATAAATGAGTCCTTCAAATATTGCCATGAAACACCACCTATATGGAGGGAGCTTGTTTGGTGGCATGGTTAGGAGGCATCAGAAGCCTCCAATTTTCGTACACGATCACAGGGTTCTTAATTTTTGTTGGTTTACAGTCAGACAAGAAACAAACGCGTCTCATTAACGATAACACTATTCTCAAAGTCTCCTCTTTTCCTCTCTCTTTCTTCTTTGGTATCCCTTTTTCCTTCCCCTTTTATCATTCTTTCTCCTTCCTTCATTCTCTCCTTCCCTTCCTTCTACGCGATTTTCTATTCTCTTTCTTTGACTTTCTTCTTCTACATAATTATCTTCTCTACATCTTTCTCTTATCTTTCTTCTCCCCTACCTTTCTCCACCTCATTTTCCCCTCTTTGTCCACCTCCTCCATCCTGCCTTCTCCACCTCATTCTCTGCTCATTCTCCACCTCCTCTATCCCCATCTTACATCTTTTCCCCTCTTTCTTTTCCATCTCCTTTTCCCCTCTTTCTCCATCTTCTCTACCCCCTTCTTACCTCTTTTCCATTCCTTTTTACCTCTTTTCCCTCTCGTTCTCCCCTCTTAATCCACCTCTTCCCACCTGCCTTCTCCACCTCCTCCTTCCCTCTTTTCCCTCTCGTTTTCCCCTCTTCCTCCACTTCCTCCCACCTGCCTTCTTCACCTCCTTCCCTCTTTTCCCCTCTTCCTTCTCCCCTCTTCTCCCTGTCGTTCTCCCCTCTTCCTCCACCTGCCTTCTCCACCTCCTTCTTCCCTCTTTTCCCTCTCGTTCTCCCCTCTTCCTCCACCTCCTCCCACCTGCCTTCTCCACCTCCTTCTTCCCTCTTTTCCCCTCTTCCTTCTCCCCTCAGCCAAGCGTCGTCGTCACCATGATAATTACGAATTAGGGAACAACTTCATTACCATTTTTGTCCGACATTCTTTTAGCTCTGGGAGAACCAGTAATGGAATCGTTGGTTCATTTCAAAGGGACGATTAGGCTGACTTTACCGCTACACTTGCTTGCCGTTGTTGATCAAAATTAAAGTAATTAAAAGTCAAGAAAGGGGAAATGGCCGGAGAGAGCGGGAGTGCGCGCCCCATTAAGGTGGTAATTCTTTTTTGTTACATTGGAGTGCCTTCATTCCTCCAAAGTATGCTAGGAAACAGGACCAGATGAACAAAATTAATGGTGTTCTGTTGCTTGGAATAGTTTGGTGGATTCAGTTGCTCCAGATTTACCAACACAAAATTTCCCCATTAAGACTCCTTTAGAGGTTTTCCAGTGACGATTACACTTTTGACTGCCATATTTCGCGTCGATTCAATTTCTGTTGATGGCGTGTTGTCTTGTGGAGTGAGTGTGCTGCCGAGGGACGCTGTTCCAATTTATCTCAGAGTTACAAGGAAAATTTTTTCTAAGTGAGAGTTATACATCTTATAGATTAGGTTAGCTTTGTTTAAATTAGTTAGCTTGGATTAGATCAAGATTGCTTTGTATATATTTGATAAGGTAAGTGAATAGATGGTGATGGTTATGACATAAACATTAGTTTGCTGGGTCGTGACATGTTTTGTTACAAATACCCTATATGAGTTTTAATGTTGTCGTTCCTTGGACAGACCAACAACTTTGCTTTTTCTTTTTTCATGGAACATTGAATATGTGAATTATCGACTAGGAGGAAGTCAATTAATTTTGCCTTAGTTGCATGGTAGAATGTTTTGATCATTGTGTGTGTCGCTAGTTATATATATATATATATATATATATATATATATATATATATATATATATATATATATATATATATATATATATATATATATATATATATATATATATAATATAAGATCCGTGTTTTCAGTTAGTGGATCAGGCAGGCGAACACTCATATCAATTAAGCCAGCCAAAGAATAGAGTAAGAGTCAATTTTTCGCCACGAAAATATTCTTTGAGCTGTGCCTTATCTAATTACCAGTCTTCAGACGCAACCCGGCACACGGGACCTCTCCAACCCCCGCACCAAACTCAATTTTATTACAAAACAATTTGGGTTTTATGCTCTTGCTTCTCTATGAGAGTTTGTTTTTCATTCCCTTAACCTGAGAGGATTTTCCTGGCCGCTCTAGATCTCTTGAATATTTAGAGAGTCGTAGAGAAAGTAAGAGAATATAGTTTGAAATAATTAATGGCGAGGCTGGTGTGAGATAAGTGAGGAAGAGAATATTTTCTTTCAGTGATTGTGGAGGCAAGAACGTCAACGCTTTTACCCCATTACCTCCCAGGAACAAAGGGGTGAGCGACTCGAGTCCTTCCCACAAGAGATCGGTCGCCAGCATTCCCGTTCACTCCTTATACCCACTTCACTTCACCCGATCCAGTTGTGTTTGTTGAATCCATATATATCCTCAACTTGGTCCGGTTTATAATGAGACCATCTTGGCCCAACTAAACCGGAGTACTTGACAGACTTCCACAGAAACCACGAAACGAAAACCCCCGTCAGGTGTGTTGTAAATATATGAAACTAGACCTTTGAAGAGTGAAAACAAATTGGGAAGGAGAGGCTGGAGGTGAGATTTCAATGAGTGCATTAGCGTACAGATCATATTTAAGTGCCAAAGAGAAGAGAGAACCAGGAAAATTATGTCAGATGAAAGGAGGTTGGGAGGTGGTGGTGGTGTGTGGGTGACGAGAGGGAGGGAAGGGGTATGGAGGGCTATGATGTAGGGGTGATGGAAGGGGGAAAGAAAGAGGAAGGTTAGGAGGTAGTGTGTAAGTGACGGGAAGGTGACAGGAGGGAGGGAGGGATGAGGTAGGAATGAGGGAGTTGATGTGGTAGTGATGGAAGGGGTAGGAAGAGGAGGTTAGGAAGTGGTATGTAACAGGAGGAAGTGATGGAAGAGAAAAGAGAAAAAAAATGTTTGTGGGTAACTGGAGAGAGGAAGGGAAGGAAAGAGATGACGGAAGGCGATGGTATGGAGAGAGGATATTGTGGGAGGTATGGTGGTGTGTACAGGTTCTTGGGCAGAGGAAAAGAAGGGAAGGGATAGGAAGGAATGGAGGAGAAGGAGGAGGAGGAGGAGGAGGAGGAGGAGGAGGAGGAGGAGGAGGAGAAGGAGAAAGAGGGTGAACCACCATTTACTCCCTAGACACGGAAGAAGGCACTGTGCAGGGTGAGGGGAGGGGGAGGGTGATGAAGGAGGTGGGGGGTGGGGATGGCTAAGTGCTCCACGTATGTCGCAGGAATTGTCTTTGTAATGTGATATGAGACGCGACGCCCCCGGCACTACCCCGACCCGACACTGACTGCCTCTTTCCTCTCTCTGACACACACACACACACACACACACACACACACACACACACACACACACACAGAGGCGGACACAATACTTCTGCTTTCTAGTTTGTAAGTTTGTCTGTTTGTTATAGCAGGATTACGCAAAAAGTTGTGTGTGGTTGTGTCCTAAATATTTACCAAGGCGATCCTCAAGACTGGCAACATGTGATTGGACTGTGGGAGAGATCCGGATTTAGATCTGGATTCAGGAATTTGTTTAATATAATAATTTTCTTATATTGACTTTTACAATATTTGGAGGGATATGCTGTTTTCGTTGTTGCTGCTGTTGTTTCTGTTGTCGATGTTGTTGTTGCTGTTTTGATGATGTTGTTGATGTTGTTGTTGAAGTTCCTTAAGCTGTCTGTTGTTGTTGTTGATGTTGCTGTTGTTGATGATATTGTTGTTGGTGTTGTTTTTGTTGATGTTGTTGCTGTTGTTGATGTTGTTGCTGTTATTGTCGTTGTTGTACTCCAGTCTGCCACACCTCGTCTCTTTCACGTTATCCTTCCATCAATAATTTTCGTCTTCCAGTTTCACGCTCTCTTCCCCCTGGGCGCGTCTCGCAGATCCCATTATCTCAACCATCCCTATTTCCACGTCTCACAATTCCATTTGAACTTCATAATCTCCGTAGACAACACTCAGCCCTTCCCCCTAACTTGTCACCCCTATCCTGCCCCATTTCCACCCTTCCCCCTCCCTTTTCACCCCATTCTTTCCCCTCACTTCTCACCCCATCTCTTCCCCTCACTTCTCACCCCATCTCTTCCCCTCACTTCTCACCCCTCCCCCTCCCCCTCCCCTCCCCCGCCCTTGTCACCCCTATCCTGCCCAACCCCCGACCTTCCCCCTCCCATCTTACCCCATCCCTTCTCACCCCTTCCCTTCCCCTCACTTCTCACCCCACCCCTTCCCCTCACTTCTCACCCCACCCCTTCTTCTCACTTCACACCCCTTCCCCGCCCTTTCTCCTCATTTCTCACCTCTTCTCTGCCCCTCTCTCTTGCATCTCAACCCCCTCAGTCAATCACCCTTCACCTCTCTCTTACCTCATCACCCCCTTTACGATCACTCACCCATTCCCTCTCTCCTACCCCTCCCCCTACCCCACCCTTCTCACACTCTCTCTCTGTGTCTCCCTCCCTCCATCTTCCTCTCGCCCTCCCTCCCTCCGTCCCTCCCTTCCTGTGTCAACCCCCTTAGTGTCAGCAAATCACCCACCCAGTCACTCATTTCGCTTTCCTCTGAGGAGTAGGGAATTCTGCCCTCCTCCCTTCCCCCCTCCCTTTCCCCCTCCCTTCCCCCCTCCCTTCCCTCCTCCCTTCCCCCCTCCCTTCTCCCCTCCCTTCCCCCTCCCTTCCCCCCCCCTTCCCCCCCCTTCCCCCCTCCCTTCCCCCCTCCCTTCCCCCACCACTACCACCAGCACCCCAATTTTTTTCCGCCACCAAGACTCTTTCTCTCTCTTACGTCTTAATTACTGGAACTTTTGGATGGGATCAAAGGGCGCCTCTCACCAATGCAATAACAGTATTGGTCGGGGGAGGCAGAGCTGCACCCGTCACGCACGCTAACTACACCCTTAGCAGCAGCAGCATCCATCATTGCACTCTCTTTAAACAAACCTAAGAAACTGATAATTTATTTCTCCCCTCTCTTCTCTTCGTGTCTCTCTCTCTCTCTCTCTCTCTCTCTCTCTCTCTCTCTCTCTCTCTCTCTCTCTCTCTCTCTCTCTCTCTCTCTCTCTCTCTCTCTCTCTCTCTCTCTCTCTCTGTGTGTGTGTGTGTGTGTGTGTGTGTGTGTGTGTGTGTGTGTGTGTGTGTGTGTGTGTGTGTGTGTGTGTGTGTGTGTGTGTGTGTGTGTGTGTGTGTGTGTGTGTGTGTGTGTGTGTGTGTGTGTGTGTGTGTGTGAGAGAGAGAGAGAGAGAGACTTTTGTTATGTATTTCTAAAGGCTTGTTGGAAAGATTGACATTGGGGAGTAAATAGAAGTTTATGTAGGGGTAATTGAAGCCTTTATAAGTGTACATTGAAGCCTAAGGAGTGAGTGTGAGAGGTACTGACTGGGGATGTAGGTGAGGGGTTTGACAAGGGTGATATAGAGGGGAAAGATGAGAGGTTGAGGAGGGTGACAAAGGGTTCCCGGAGAATGGTACTGTAGGTGTCGGTGAGGGGTTGAGGAAGGTGATAGAAGTTACAAGATAAGGGGTGGTGCATTGAGTATAGGTTGAGGAGAGTGATAAAGAGGTGTAGAAGAGACGAAGGGTAGGGAGGGTTGATTAGTAGGAGGTAAAGGGTATAAGAGGGTGTATAGAAGGGGAATAGGAGGGTGTATGTAAGGGGGATAGGAGGGTGTAGGTAAGGGGGATAGGAAGGTGTAGGTAAGGGGGATAGGAGGGTGTGGATAAGAGGGATAGGAAGGTGTATAGGAGGGGGATAGGAAGGCGTAGGTAAGGGGGATAAGTTGGTGTAGGTAAGGGGAATAAGAGGGTGTAGGTAAGGGGGATAGAAAGGTGTAGAGAAGGGGGATAGGAAGGCGTAGGTAAGGGGGATAGGAAGGTGTAGGTAAGGGGATAGGAAGGCGTAGGTAAGGGGGATAGGAGGGTGTAGGTAAGGGGGATGAGTTGGGCGATAAACGGGGATGAAAAACTGAAGAAGATGGGATGATGACGGTGATGGGAAGATGTAAAGAAGGAGGCAGGTTTGTCTAGGCCTCTCCGCCCCAATGCACCGACCGCTCTAATTGCTCTATGGTCTGTGTAGCGGCAAATCCAGGGACGGAAAGGTGATACAGGGGAGACGAAACATCAAACGAACTCCTCAAGAAAAACCCACCCCAGGGAAACTACTAAAAATAAATATGTATGTATAACGCCGATGCTGTTGACTGGTTTCGTTACAGTTGATATTATTATTATAGTTCCCACTCGTTCATTTTTTTTTTCCTTAGTCGTTATATTAATATGTTTATGCAAAATGTTAAACTTATTTGTTCATAAACGAAGCCGAAATTTGTTTGAAAATGAGTTATAATCGGAAATATTATTGTAAAAATGTATTATAGAGAAGTTTAGGAAATGGCTGTGTTGAGTGTTGAGGAGAGAGAGAGAGAGAGAGAGAGAGAGAGAGAGAGAGAGAGAGAGAGAGAGAGAGAGAGAGAGAGAGCAAATGAATGAGTGAGTGAGTGTGGAGGAGAGTTGAGGTGGAGCAGCAGCCAAACTTTGACAGCCACGCGGCAGAGAACCATCTTTGATGTGTATGGAAAGGAATTAAATTCGACTAACAAGAGAACTTCAACCCCCGCTGAGTGAATTCCAACTTGGACGAAAAGAGAGACAACACTGATCAGAGAGCAAGAATCAGGGTGTGTGTTGGACTTGTAAATGGCTTCTGAAAGGGGAACGAGAATTCTTACCGACCCCTCTATTTGCTGGGTCGAACAATCAAAGAAGCTCTCTGTTCTGTTCTGTTCTGTTCTGTTCTGTTCTGTTCTGTTCTGTTCTGTTGTACCCGTGATAATTGACTGTGGTGTATGTAGCATATAGTTATCTAGTGCTGAGTTGCTCTTATATTTTGTACCATCTGCACTATCCTCTCAAGCCCATTTATTATTCTTACTATCAGCTTCTTCCTCTTTGCCTTCACCATCCCTTCCAGGACTTTCTGTTTCTCCATTCCTTCCAGCTCTTTCTTTACTACTTTACTATCCATTCCTGCTCTCCCTCATCCCTAATTTTTCCAGCTATCCCTTCCAGCGTTTTACCATGCCTTCCTGTTCCTCTCTATTCTTTCCTCCCTCATCCCAGCCCCTTCCCTCCCCTCCTCCCCACCCCCACCCATCCCTATTCCTCAACACTTCTACTCTCTCTCACCTGTAGCCAGCCAGCCCAGCCTTCCATTCACCCTTCTCTCTCTCCCTTCACGTCTCTTATTTTTTATCTCTTCTGCTGTCACCTCTATCTGCTGTGCCTTCGTCTACTCTCCATGCCTCTCTCCTCCACTTAGTTTGAACTCAGTGTATAATATTAAATGCCTGGGACTTACTTGCTCTTCGGTCCCTCAATATTCTTCTGTCTGTGTGTCTGCTCGACTTGCTTTTCCTCCAACGCAACATCCTGTCCCTTAGTTTGAACTCAGTGTATAATATTAATGGAAGGGAATCAGGTGTTGTTCTTGGGTTAAAAAAAATGAAGTAGAGACGGTTTCTGGTTTCAAGATTGTTTTCCTCCAACAGAAAAGTTGTCCCGAGTTAATCTGATCCTGGAAGCGTGGACTTTTTGGTGTGAGAGTTCTTTTGAAATACATGGAGAAGAGAGAGAGAGAGAGAGAGAGAGAGAGAGAGAGAGAGAGAGAGAGAGAGAGAGAGAGATGGTAGTTAAGAGGACAACGCTCACGCTCACCGTCACTCACGTATAAAGCAATTTAACATCCATTTGTCGGGGTGCCACACAGTAAAAATCCCAATACAATTATAACCACGATAATGTAACTAGGTCGGGCGAAGGAGGGAACCAACCGAGGAGGGAGGAGAGGAAACGAGCGGGTGGGAGAGGAGAGTATCTGAATCAAGAATATGAGAAGGGAAAGGAAGCAGGAACAGGAGTGAAGAGAAGGAAGGAAAAACATATAGCCAGTGTAGGAAAGAAGAAGAGACTCTGAATAGAAATGGAGGCGCAGGGAAAAAGACGAATGGAGTAGGAAGAGCAGAGAAAGAGGAGGGGAAAGGAGAGGATGGAAACTGGAGGGGGTGTGTGTGGGGGGGGGGGGAAGGGTGACTGGAGAGAGAGAGAGAGAGAGAGGAAGGTGCGTCGAGAAGATTAAGGGACGGGAGGCGAAATTGAATGTTGAGCGGAGAATTCTGATGGATGTGAAGTAGTGGCAAGTAGCAGGGGAAGGAAGGGAGGCCACGTCTCTGAGGCTTATCATCCCTGAATCTCTTAGGGGGGAAAACAACAACACCTACGCCACCAATATTAGACTAACGTATGAATGAATAGGCATGTTTTTCTTGGCGTTCCATAATAAGTGTTTCCCGAGTTAGACATAGAGGAAGGAAGGAATTAAGAATGAGTAATGTTGAAGTGGACCCATGAGGCATAAAGAAGGTGAGGCGGGAGTAAGATGATACGAAGAGCGAAGTAGATGACACGATCAATATTAAGAGGGGAATATGCATCTAGAGTCGTAAAAGAGGTAGTCTCCTTATTTTAATACCAAACCCATTAGAATTTGACTTTACATGGAAATAAGTAAACTACCAATTATCGTTTATTGTCCTTGACTCGTTGTTGCATATCGCCCGTGGAAGGGAAAGCAAGAGAAGCGAGCCTGGTAATTAGTGAGCATTAGTACCCTGGTCTGGCCAAGTCTCAGGCAGAAATAACAGGATGCCCGCGAGAATTTACACTGGTAAGAGAGAGATTAGGCAGCCTTATAGCCAAAGCCGGGTTACTGTGTGTACGTGTAGGTGCAGTCTGGGTTGTATGTAAGTTGATGTGTAGGTTATGTTTAAGATATTATACGTATGTGTTTCTATAATACTGTGTGTATGTGTGTATCTATGATTACCTCTGTGTGCATGATGTTAATATATGTGCATTGTATGTCTTACGAGCGAGTTGATGTGAATACTTGTCCTCATAA
>JAWQEG010002362.1:0-35000 GCA_033782935.1 Petrolisthes cinctipes | reverse complement strand
ATACGGTTCCCTTTTAACAATAGATAATTTTACTGTTGAGTTGGAATCTTCTTGGACATTATGACATCAGTGGCAAGTCATGTATGTGTAAAGCGAATATTTTTTGGGTGCAATCGTGTTTTGACTTTAAAGTTTTATTATGTGACGAATTCTCTTAATGGTGAAGGAATAAATCTGATGAGTAAAAATAGTTTATCGTCAGGCTGAATTAAATGTGAGCAAATATTTTCATACAAAATGTGGTGAATCTTGAAAAATGTAACTCACCTTATGCTTAAAATAGAGACTGAATATTATTTACATGTAAATCCCGAATATTTCTAGAACCTATTTTGATAATGGCTTTTAGCAGTATAGTAATGACTACGTATGACATTTAACAATATAGGAACAGCTGTCTTGAAATTTTTTTAATAAGCTTACTACTGATATCACAACCTATCCATATTCTCTCTCTCTCTCTCTCTCTCTCTCTCTCTCTCTCTCTCTCTCTCTCTCTCTCTCTCTCTCTCTCTCTGTGTGTGTGTGTGTGTGTGTGTGTGTGTGTGGTGTGTGTGTGTGTGTGTGTGTGTGTGTGTGTGTGTGTGTGTGTGTGTGTGTGTGTGTGTGTGTGTGTGTCCAAAATACCAGAACTGAAAAAATACTGAAAATCCCTTAGTTGTATATATGACTTGGAATGTAAACCTCGAAAGAAGAAGCCCAACACAATTTGTCAGAGGAGGAGGGAGTCACCTCGACCATTACCCACACCACACGGCAGAGTTCAATCATCAATCACACAGTCCAGACACAACCAATAACCCAGAGGCGGCGGCACACTCCTATATAACATGGACTACTGCCACTCACTCCACCCTGACACTCATATATACCACTACTGCCACTCTTTCCACGCTAACACTCCTATATACCACAACTACTACTCCTACACGACTACTGCCACTCACTCCACCCTGACACTCATATATACCACTACTGCCACTCATTCCACTCTAACACTCCTATATACCACTACTGCCACTCACTCCACCCTAACACTCCTATATACCACTACTGCCACTCACTCCACCCTGACACTCCTATATACCACTACTGCCACTCATTCCACCCTGACACTCCTATATACCACTACTGCCACTCACTCCACCCTGACACTCCTATATACCACTACTGCCACTCATTCCACCCTAACACTCCTATATACCACTACTGCCACTCACTCCACTCTAACACTCCTATATACCACTACTGCCACTCATTCCACCCTAACACTCCTATATACCACTACTGCCACTCCTATATAACATGGACTACTGCCACTCATTCCACCCTGACACTCATATATACCACTACTGCCACTCACTCCACCCTAACACTTCTATATACCACTACTGCCACTCACTCCACCCTGACACTCATATATACCACTACTGCCACTCACTCCACCCTGACACTCCTATATACCACTACTGCCACTCATTCCACTCTAACACTCCTATATACCACTACTGCCACTCACTCCACCCTAACACTCCTATATAACATGGACTACTGCCACTCATTCCACCCTAACACTCCTATATACCACTACTGCCACTCATTCCACCCTAACACTCCTATATACCACTACTGCCACTCATTCCACCCTAACACTCCTATATACCACTACTGCCACTCATTCTACTCTAACACTCCTATATACCACTACTGCCACTCATTCCACCCTAACACTCCTATATAACATGGACTACTGCCACTCATTCCACTCTAACACTCCTATATACCACAACTACTACTCCTACACCACCACTGCCACTCACTTTACCCTACCATTCATTTATACCATTCCTATACGACCACTGCACTGCCACTCACTCTACCCTACCACTCTTATACCACTACTACACGACCACTGCCACTCACTCTACCCTACTCTACCACTTCTGTACCACCAAACCCACTCACTCTACCCTACCTTGCCTCCTACTTCCATCTTCACTTCCATCTTATAAATATATACACATTAGACTGAAAAAAACACACACACACACACACACACACACACACACACACACACACACACACACACACACACACACACACACACACACACAGAGAGAGAGAGAGAGAGAGAGAGAGAGAGAGAGAGAGAGAGAGAGAGAGAGAATATGGATAGGTTGTGATATCAGACTCGCGGTCCCGTCTGCCTCTCGCGCGATTATCCCTCAAACCGATTTTATTAGACGCCTCGAAATAAATGACTTGCAGGCTGAAAAGAGACGGAGAGAGAGAGAGAGATGGGGTAAGGGGGCGCACGAGGGAGGAGGAGGAGGAGGGGGAGGGGAATGCAGTGATGAGGGTAGGTCGGTGAGGAGGGAGGGGGAGGGGAATGCAGTGTTGGGGGTAGGTGGGTGGGATGGAGGGTGAGGGGAATGCATTGTTGGGGGTAGGTGGGTGGGAGGGAGGGGGAGGGGAATGCAGTGTTGGGGGTAGGTGGGTGGGGAGGGGGAGGGGAATGCATTGTTGGGGGTAGTTCGGTGGGAGGGAGGGGGAGGGGAATGCAGTGATGGGGGTAGTTCGGTGGGAGGGAGGGGGAGGGGAATGCAGTGTTGGGGGTAGGTAGTTCGGTGGGAGGGAGGGGGAGGGGAATGCAGTGCTGGGGGTAGGTGGGTCGGTGGGGAGGGGGATGGGAATGCAGTGATGGGGGTAGGTGGGTGGGAGGGAGGGGGATGGGAATGCAGTGATGGGGGTAGGTCGGTGGGAGGGAGGGGGAGGGGAATGCAGTGATGAGGGTAGGTCGGTGGGGAGGGAGGGGGAGGGGAATGCAGTTCTGGGTGTTGGTCGGTGGGAGGGAGGGGGAGGGGAATGCAGTGCTGGGTCGGTGGGGATAGAGATGGGAATGCAGTGCTGGGTTGGTCGGGAGGGGGAGGGGAATGCAGTGCTGGGTCGGTGGGGAGGGGGAGGGGAATGCAGTGCTGGGTCGGTGGGGAGGGAGGGAGGGGGAGGGGAATGCAGTGCTGGGTTTAGGTCGGTGGGGGGTGGGGAGAAATTTCCGATAACTTTAGTCGCGTTTCGTCTGAGTTTGGAGTGGGTTTTGGTGTTAGGGAAAACCCTCTCATACGCAATCTTGTTACGGAAACGGGTGGCACTGGGCTCTAAGGCTCATACACGTTACTTCTTCTGAGTGAATTTCTGCTAAGGAAGGAAGGAAGGAAGGGAAATCGTTTGGTCGAGATGCAAAAATATATGTTATAGAAATATGTTTGGGCTCATATACGTTATACCTCCTTGAAGGAATTTCTGCTAAAGAAGGAAGGGAAATGGTCTGGTATAAAAACAGAAAAATATGCCATAGAGAAATAAGTTTAGTCTCACACATTGCCTTTATTTTTTAAATGAATTAAGGAAAGTGAATGTTGTTATAGAGTTAAATACGAATGGCTTTTAGAAGTAATAAAAATCGTCAAGGGAAAGGAACAACTTTAAGGAATTAAACAAAGCGTCAAAGGGAGTATAGGAAAGTAGCAAAGGGAGACAACACACCATCAAAACACGAGGGAACAGAGCCCCCTTATCTGAGCCAACATCTCCTCTTATCTGGAGAAGAGCGCATCTTATTTGGGACAAAAGTGCGTCTACTCTGCGAGAAAAGCGAGTGTTGTGTGAGGGAATTTGTAGAGGGAGGCAGGAGTGTGGGAGGAAAGAGAGGTGGCGGCCGGTCCCATGTTTCATCCTGGGGAGACGTCGCAGCATAAGTTATACGTGGAGGAGCCCTGTTTTGATCCGGGTCACACACGCCCCGGTGATAACATTATTCAGGACGCACTTCAATTTTTTTAAAGGTAGAGTTTTAACATTGAACACTTTCATTCTACTCATTATTGTTGTTAGTATCATTGAGGCTGTTGTGATGTATATTCGACTTGCAACTGTGGGTGAATTTGTGTTATTGTATTAAAGGTAAATAATTGAAGTGTGTTAACAAGTTGAAAGGATTAGCCGACTGCTGATGTCTTATATCTATGCGAATCCGCTCGACACAGGAGAGCCTTCCGTCGTTCAAAGGATAAAATTGTTTTAATTATGTCTTTCAACAATTTGTCTTGAAGAAAACCTCCTCCTGTTGTATAAAGGGAGTTGAACGTGTTGTTTGCTTTTATTTTCTCGCCTCCTTCACACACCTCTCAGGGATGATGAAATTGGTGAGAGAAGCGGAAGGAAGTTGAGGTGGGATAGGAGGGAATCTTGATTGGAAACAGGAGGAGTCGATTCTGGAGGGGAACGAGTCGGTACGGATGGGGATGAAGTCGATGAGAGAGAGAGAGAGGAGCTGCATGGGGAATTGTGGTGTGAGGGAGGGGGAAGGGAAGGCAATATGGAAGGAGTAGCTAAGGTATATATAGTAGTGGAGAAGAATGGATGAAACGTTATTAGGAAGAGAAGGGAAGCACAGGAGAGGCACCTATAGAGTCGGGTACATGAAGAAAAGGGTACAGATGCGATCCAAAGTTGCGATACATATAATATTGACACAAGAAGCTAGAGAAATAATAGAGGGTAAAGAAGAATCCATGGTGTGTCGGTGGTAAAGAGGAAGAAAGAAAGGATAAAATGTCGTGATGGGAGGTAAAAGAAACCTACTGGTGCCTTGGCGGTGGAAGGGAAGGGAAGGGAAAGGAATGGATGGGGTCAATGTGGAAGGGAATGTGGGAAGGTATTGGGGTTAAGAAGAAAATTTGGAAGCAGTCGATATTCCGGAAGCAGAGAAAAATTGGAAATGTAAGACGTGTGGTAGAGTTGGAGGAAAAGGAAAGACGTGGAGGGAGAGGAGAACGAAGTCAGAAAAGAAGGAAGGAAAAAAAGGAAGAATGGAGAGAGAAATATAATACTACGAATGAGAGAGAGAGAGAGAGAGAGAGAGAGAGAGAGAGAGAGAGAGAGAGAGAGAGAGAGAGAGAAAAAAAAAAAAAAACGAGAGAGAGAGAGAGAGAGAGAGAGAGAGAGAGAGAGAGAGAGAGAGAAAGAGAGAGAGAGTATTATATATATATGGGAGAGTGAGGGTGGAGTTTTGGTTTGGTCTCAAGTCAGTCAGCCATAACAAATCCATCAAAAATCCCATCCAACAACCTGATTAAGGGCTGCAATGACCCGTGGGTTTGGTGTAATAAGTGATGCCTCGCCACACTCTCTGCTCCTCTGATGTATTGTATGTACAGCCCCACAATCATATAGCCACCGACACTTTCCTTCCATCGTGCAAATAAATCGGTATCATATCAAAATATAATCATACAACACCTTACGTCAACTCAACCCCCTCAATTATTATTATTATTATGAGGTGCTGCAAATTCATACACGTGTTGTTCTATATTGCCAAACTATTTACTACGATGGATGGAAAGTGTCGGTGGATATTTGATTGTGGATGTATAGTTTATCAGCTGAAATGTTTATCCTGTCATTGTATCCTTTCGTCGACATCATCATCATCATCATCATCATCATCATCATCATCATCATCATCATCATCATCATCATCATCATCATCATCATCATCATCATCATCATCATCTTGTTCGTCTTCCTCCTTCCTCCGTCGGTATTACAATAACGCCATATTTCAGAGGTGCACGTCTAGAAAAATATCGGAGAGCAAAACAAGAGGTCTCAAGTTCCCTCTGGCTGGCTCACCGTGTTTTCCCACCTCCTCCTCGGCCGTGTTTTCCTTGTTACAGTTGACGCGCCACTCGTCTCTGGTACCGCAAGAAAAGGTTTCCCTACCAACGCTTCCCATCTTCTTCCTTCCTTCCTTCCTTCTTTCTTTCTCTCATCTCCCCTTTTCCTATCTTCTTCCTTCCTTCATCTCCCCTTTTCATCTTCTTCCTTCCTTCCTTCCTTCATCTCCTCTTTCCCATCTCCTTCCTTCTTTTTTTCATCTTCTTCCCATCTTCTTCCTTCTTTTATCCATCCCTTCTTCCCATTTCCTTCCTTCTTTGATCCATCCCCTCTTCCCATCTTCTTCCTTACTTTCTTCACCCCCTTCCCATCTTCTTCCTTCCTTCACCCCATTCCCATCTTCTTCCTTCCATGGCCCTCTTTACTGCATCATCATCATCATCATCATTCTTCCCTTTTCTTCTTTCACCATTGTCCTTTTTCTTTTCTTCACTTCCCCTTCATTCTTTCACCCACTCTTCCTTCACCATCATAATGCATCTTTTAAAGCCCTTTCCTCTTTCTCTCCTGTCTTCCTTCGCCACTTCCCATCTTTTTCCTTCCCATCTCTCCTTTTTCCCATTCTTCCAAACCTCACACCTCGTATTCTTTCTACGTTCGGGTCGTTTGTTTTCATTTCCCTTCCCTTCCCTTTATTCCCTCTCTCTCATTCAACCATCCTTGTTCCATTCCCTTTTTACCCTTACATACATAATAATATTTTCCGTCCTTCATTCTTCATCTCGTCACTTTTTTTTTTTTTTAAGTTCCATCTCTATTTCTTACCCAGTTGTTGTATTCTCTATTCGTCAACGCTATGTACTTTATATTTCCCTTTCTTCACTTATATTCTTCCTTTACGTCATTCCCAGTCTCTCTCTCCCCCTCTATTACCCTCATTGCCTATCTCTCGTCCACCATTCTTCCCCTTTTTCTTTCTGTTTTCCTTCCTTCCTTCCTCCCTGTCTTTGTGCTTCCATTCATCCTGCTTCCTTCCTTCACATATCTCCTTTTATTATTCTCTCCTTCTTTTCTTGTATTCTCCTTCCTTCCTCTTTCTTCCCCTCTATTCACCTTTTGTTTCTCTTCCTTTACACTTTTTTTTTTTTTTGGTACTCCACGTATTGTACTTTTCTCTTATTCACCGTCTTCATTCCTCCCTCCCTCCTTCCTTCCTTCCTTCCAATTCCCTACGTTTTCTCTTCCTTCACATTCTTTCATGTTCATTTCCTCAACTTTCTTGCCTCACATCCACCGTCTCTCCTTCCTTCCTTCCTTCCTTCCTTCCACTCACCCTACGATTCCCCTTCCTTCACATCCCTTCTCTCTCCCCTCGTCCCTCCAACCGTAGCCACTGAGGAAGAAAGCTTGTGGTTCATAAATTATTATTCCTGGGTGTTTGCACGGCCCCGATAACGCCGGCTTTCGACACCTCGGCCATTACTTGTGGCTCTCCTGTATGCCTCACTGGAGCTCTGAATAAGGCGGCTGGATCACAACACGCTGCTTCTGCTTCTCCTCCTCCTCCTCCTCCTACTCCTACTCCTCCTCCTCCTACTCGGGCCCACCACGTCGAGGAGGGGAAGGGAGGGGAAGAGGAGGTTGGGTTTGTGGCTGTCGAGGGTTGCGTGGTGTGGTGGTTGTGGTGATGAGGGGGTGGTTGTTTGTTGTTGGTTGTGAAAGAGTATGGTTATGAGGGGGTTGTGGTTATAAGGATGTTGTGGGTGGTGATGGGGGTGTTATGTTGATGAGAGGGTTGTTGTTGTTGTTGTTGTTGTTGTGGAGGAGTGTGGTTAGTAGTGAGTCTTGTATTGTTGTGAGAGAGTGCCGGTGGTTTGGGGTTGTTGTAATGGACTTAGGGTTAGTTGTGGTGACTTATTATGGTTTGAAGTTGAGCCGAGGTAGTGTTTCGTGTGATGGGGTCGTGGTAAGCAGAGAGGAGGTGGTGTACTTTTGGTATGGTCAGGGATTGGTGTGTGAGACTGTGAATTGGGGGTTGGGTTTCAGGAAGGGGTTGTGAATGGTTGTTGGTGAGGGAGTACACTGTAGTTAGAGGTTGTAGTCCAGGATTGAAGTTTAAAGTGAGGGATTTTGGTGAGTAGTGAAAGATGGTGCTTATAGTGAGGTGTTGTGGTGAGGGATACCGTGAAGGATTCTAGGGAAGGATTATGACGTAAAGTTGTAGGGAAGAGTTGTAGTTGGAGGCTGTAAAAAAAACTGAGGTAAGAAAAAAGTAACTGGATACTTTCTTGACGGTAATTTGGATGGCGGCTACTGAATACTCCAAACAATGCCATGAAACAAATGCTCTGTTTTTAGGTTGTCCGTTTTCTGACATTACTTGGAGGAATCAGTAACCCTCCTTATCACCAGTAAAAAAAAAAAAAAAAAAAAAAAAAAAAACACACACACACACACACACACACACACACACACACACACACACACACACACACACACATACACACACACACAGGGTTGAGAAGACCGTGAAGCAGTTAAAAGTCTAAGAGGAAATAAATAAATTGCACCATTCCTACTCAATTTTCCATGCTGTTACCTACACTCCCCTCTACTCCCCTCACAGGTCACGTGATTGATGTCAGAACCCGGGGAGAGGGCAGTGAGAGGGAGACGAGGTGGATGCTGGAGAGGGATAAGGGAGAGGGATGAAGTGACAGGAGGGAGAGAAGAGGGGAAGGGATGGAAAGAGGGAGTGTGTGTGAGGGGAAGCACTAAGGGGAGGAAGGGGAAAGGATGAGAGAGAGAGAGAGAGAGAGAGAGAGAGAGAGAGAGAGAGAGAGAGAGAGAAGTAGTGATGGATCCCCTTTGTTTAAACGAGTTTGAAGGGACGTCAACTCAGACCCGCAGGAGACATTTTTCACTCGCTCTTGTTTACCTCTATGTGATTGTGTTGATCTTGTGGTGGTGGTGGTGGTGCTTGTGGTGGTGGTGGTGATGGTGGTGTCTGTGGTTGTCATGGTGTTGTTGTGGTAGTGGTGAACGGTGGGATAATGATGATGGTGGTAGTGGTGGTGTAGTGATGCTGGTGGTGGGATTTGTATTGGTGGTTGTGTGGTGGTGGGATTTGTATTGGTGGTTGTGGTGGTGGTGGTGGTGGTGGTGGTTGTGTGGTGATGTAGTGGTGGTGGTAGTGGTGGTTTTGTGGTGGTGGTGGTGTATGTAGTAGTGTTTTTTTATTGGTGGTTGTGTGGTGGTGGTGGTGGTGGTGCTGGTGGTGGTGTTTGTATTGGTAGTTGTTTGGTGATGATGGTGGTTTTTGTTGAGCCAGTCTCTTGGTGTGGAGGGACTCGAAGAACGATACTATACACAGAATCCATCGGCGAAGTGACTAAAGTCTTATTAACAAAACAGTAAACCAGTATGATAGATTAAAGCAAAGGCAATATACATAGAACAGTTTTATTGATATCCATACTCAAATCAGGTGCTATCTCATTCGTTCTTCTTTGCTGTACTTTCCCTCACACTAGTATAGCCTAGCAAAATCTCTTTCCAGCAATCCCTGCGTATCTATTTTTCTTCGTGCTTACTGTCCTTCCTCTCTGTCCGTTCCTTCGTTTTCTTTCGTGCTTGCTGTCCCTCCTCTCTGTCTCCTTGTTATTATGTTGTAAGGTAATTCTAGCTTAGCTCAGTCTTCTTTCTTCCACATTTATTTACATCACACTTATGCGTCAGGCTTCTGCTTTATCTACACAGATTTCAGAAACCGTAACATCTGTATAGTTTTTATCATGTTGTAGCTAAAGACTGAATAACATTGCTCTTGGGGAAGGTAATTGAGATGATTCCCTGACTGCCACCGTCATCTTATAACGCCTGTAAGACAACTACATCACAATATATTCATACAGGAAAACTTTTAAACCTGAGCACCCCGGCCTGAGCCTCACCGACAGAAGCCATCCCTCAGCCCCGCGCGCCAGCCAAGACAAGAACCCGAGTAAAGATTGCCCACTGAGATTAAACTATAGATGACTTGAATTCTGAGGCGCTCTGGTACAACGTTGCCAATGCCGCTCTCACCCCTGGCTTCTATGCCGAGAATGAAGACCTTACCTCTATTATAAGGCGAATATTACATAACATAATCTTATTTGGTGTGAATTTGAGTGCTAAGAAGAGGTGTAAAAGTCACAGAAACAATGGTTTTATAAGAACTTCGCGTGGAGATCCGGGAACCCTTCCAGGAAAACCAGAAAATCCGCAAGTTGGGAGTGGAGGGAGGCGTTGAGACGCATCGGAGCCCGGGCCAAGAAGATTAGATCCGTCAAGTAATTTAGGACTCAATTCTTGGCTGCAAATATTCATGGAGTTTATGATTCGACTGGAATGTTTATATCCCTGACAAATTTTGCTTACGTTCTCATCGGTGGAATTAACTACTCATGCTTTTTGACTCGAGTTAATTAAAGGATGTCGTAGTAAAGATATTATCATTTTTCATACTGATTTTCAGGAGCTGGTGAGGAGTGCAATAACAATATTTTGATCATTTCTGGAGATAGAAATAAATGGAAAAAATAAGTAAAAGTACCTAGGGAATACAAGGTGAGAGTGGACAAACGTGTGTGTGTACAAGTGTGTGTATGTTTACTTGTACTCTTGTAAGTGAATGAATGGATTTTTTTTGGCATGATATGGTGGTGGTTGTTGTTGTTGTTGAAGTTCCTCAGGCTGTCTTATGGTGGTGGTTGATAGTAGTGGTGGTAGGAGTGCTAGTAGTAGTAGTGGTGGTGGTGTTAATTGTGGTGGAAGGGGTGTTTGTAGTGGCGATGGTGGTAGTTATCTGTGGTGGGGGTGTAAATAGTGGTGTTAGTGTTGGTGGTAGGGGAGTTTGTAGTGGTGATGGTGGTGGTGATAGGGGTGTTAGTGGTAGTGGTGGTAGTAGGGAGGGATGTTAGTAGTGGTGTTAGTGGTAGTGCTGGTGGTAGGGGTGTTAATAGTGGTGTTAGTAGTTAGTAGTGGTGGTAATCGGGGTGTTAGTGGTAGTGGTGGTAGGGGTGTTAGTAGTGGTGTTAGTGGTAGTGGTGGTGTTAGTAGTAGTGGTGGTGATCAGAGTGTTGGTAGGGGTGTTAATAATGGTGTTAGTGGTAGTGGTGTTAGTAGTAGTGGTGGTGGTGGTGGTGGAGATGGTGGGTCAGCCTTGAAGTGAGTGAAGCCAGCCCGCCCCAGGCTCAGTTGAAGAGGATTAACGTCGAGTTAGGGCCCGGTTATTGTTTTGAATCTAAATGGAAATGGCGAGTCAGCAAGGAGCTGTCTAAGACGGTAGGGAAGGAGGAGGGAACGTCTTGCAGATTCTACACACAACACGTTATACTTCCCAACAGACGTCCTGACAACATTCAAAAGTTTAGTTTGCCTTCATTTATACAGGATTTGTTGATTGCTGTTTCTAGGGTGAGCATAAAGTTTTCCCTAATTTTAAACATATACTACACAAAACCTATATATATGTTATTATCCAAAACCTCTGCTCGTTACATGTCTTCTTATGCAATTTATACCTTAACCTAAGATATTTGCCACCAAATTCTTAAATACTATTACATGACTGACATTTTTATGAAGTTATGAATAACCTGAGTTTTGCAAAATTATCACCTATGTTATGTTTTCTAGAACTGCTCTTTCAAATACTGAATCTGAAATAGGATTTTTTTATTATTATTATTGTTGACGAGAACACTGGACATAAATTTACCATGTAGGAACGTTCCACAGGCTCACACGAAACACTTACCAATTCCTTCCCTCCTGTGGAAGACAGAATCAAGATGCTAGGGAAGAAAATCGGGAATTTTAAAGGATTATTAATTGTGCCATTCTATTATCAATTAATGTTAATGTTCTTCCTGTATTACCCAGACTACAGGTCATACCCAACGAAGAAACAACCCAGATGTCAATAGGTGAGCGTGTTATAGCTGGCGACCACACACACCCGCCCTGAGAAGCTCTCCACGTGTGGGGAACGCGTCTCGATGCGTCACTGTCGCTGAGTGTAAAGGCTATTGGAAAGGCTGGGCGGGGGGCAATAGAGAGAGACCCTATATTATACCACAACTCATATGACGTGCCAGGTTTGTTTATGCGTCTCCATCGAGGCGTGTCCAGCCGCGGGAGATGCCTCGAGCCCCACGTAATCACAGGATCAGGTGGCCTATCTTTGTCTGTGTTGCATGTGGGCTGGTAATAACGGCAGGTTGGTCATCGCTCTGCCTGTCCTGCCGCTTTGTCCACAGGGTTCCTCGGCCTTCACAACACCCACCAGTCAGCCCGCTCGTACTCACACCCACTGACGTCTTGTTTTCCTTCTCGTTGTTGTTGTTCTTGGAGAAAATTTGGGAACAGACTCACGCTGTACTCGACACTAATTAGGTAACCCTCTACAACACCCACATTTCTCGAAGTACTCTCTTATCCGAGTCAAATCTCCCCGACTTCACCATTCTACTTAACTAATTTCACATGTCTGTCTATTATAGCACGAAGAGAAATGTTGATGTGTGAGTGTACATTGTGTGTGTAGGTATATTTTTTGTGCCTCTTTTTCCACCAGGTTCCTTGGTTGGTTGGTTATGTGAAGGAGGAATCGACAACTCATAACTTGGGCCGTCTCTCATCGCGTCGTACAAGGTAAAGACGAAGCTCTTGTGTTTACAGTCACTCACATTAATTTGTTTTCGTTTTGTTTTTTTCCTAAACAGTATAATAATATGTTGAGGTCACGGTGTTATGTTCCTCGTCCTCCTCCACCTCATCCTCCTCCTCCTCCTATTCCTTCTCCTCCCACCTCATGCTCCTTATTCTCGTCCCTCCTCCTCCTCCTCCTCCTGTACCCTGACACTCACCCAGCGACGCCTTCCTGTTACACGGGGTTATTGATATTTGTTTAGCACGAGAGCCATTTTTTATCCATCATTGTCTCCATTGAGGGCAGCCGTAGCTTCGTGATGCCGCCTCGGGAATAATTTCTATCTCCGCCACTACACATTTTTCCTGCCTTTATATGTCAGGGATGAATAATTGTGCCATCGCCCACCTTCACTGATTCTACTACAGTATTTCTCTCTCTCTCTCTCTCTCTCTCTCTCTCTCTCTCTCTCTCTCTCTCTCTCTCTCATATATATATATATATATATATATATATATATATATATATATATATATATATATATATATATTCATATATATATATATATATATATATATATATATATATATATATATATATATATATATATATATATACTGTATATATATATATATATATATATATATATATATATATACTGTATATATATATATATATATATATATATATATATATATATATATATATATATATATATATATATATATATACTGTATATATATATATATATATATATATATATATATATATATATATATATATATATATATATATATATATATATATATATATATATATATAAACAGGAGAGAATCGAGAAGAGAAGTGAGGGGAGAGGGGAGGAGGGGAAGAGATGGGAGGAAAGGAGAGAGTACAGGAGAGGGGAAATTAGAGGAGGTGAGAAACTGGAGAGGGGAGGAAGTTAGGGGAGAGGAGCGGAGGGAGGGAAGGGTGAGAAGATAAGAAGGGGGAGGGTAGGGAGGGGAGAGGACTGGAATGGAGGGAATGGGGGGTTGGCAGGGGGGGTGACTGTTCCTGGTATATGCACCTAATTATCCCAAGGAACGTATCTCTCCCCAAGGGGTTTATATAAGACCTAAGACCCAAAACCTTATGCATTTTTACACTCGCCGCTGACACTAATATTTAGGAATTATTCATGTTGCTTTTTATTCCTTTACTCTGTTGTATGTTTTTTAATACGTCAAATAATAAGTAAGTGAGAATAGAAAAGGAGTAGGAAAGAGTAGAAGAGAGTGGGAAGAAGTAGGAAAGGAGGAAGAAAGGAGTGGGAAGAAGGATGTCACGTAAACTATGTAGGATTAGGGAGAAGGATAAAGGATAAGCCTATAAGGGCGAACGAGAATGAATGAATGAGTATAAGGAGGAGGAGGTGGAGGAGGAATAGGAGGGGTGGGGAGTAGAGAAGCGCTGACATTCTGAACATAGACTTATAAGTTGTTAAAAACCGCGACTCTCTCCAACTCAGCCCTTTACCTCGCCAACTTGTTACCGTCACCAACTTCACCACCATCACCACAACCATCACCACCACTATCACCACTACTACCACCACCACAACCAATACCACCATTATCACCACAACCAGCATCAACACCACCACCACAACCGCCATCACCAGCATCAACACCATCAACACCACCACAACCACCACCACCACCATCACCACAACCACCACCATCACCATCAACACCACCATCACCACAACCACCACCATCACCATCAACACCACCATCACCACCACAACCATCACCACCACCACAACCATCACCACCACCACAACCATCAACTCCACCACCAGCACCACAATCACCATCACCACAACCACCACACTCACCACCACCACCACCACAACCACCACCACCACAACCATCAACACCACCATTGGGCCAAGTTAGCGTTGATAAAAGATAAAAGTGCACAATTACAGCCGTCGACACTTCATCAGGGAATGCCACGAGAGAATGATAATCCTGTTGGGACGGCGGAAGTCAGCCCGTGGTCCGCGTCAGCAGTGTAAACATAAATTGCCAGGATTGGGTCTCTGCGCTGCTGACTCGCTCGGCGCACGCAAATTGATGCTCATCTGTCATCAGGGCGCCACTGATTGCTGGGACGTTTCTCGCTAAATCTTCCTCGCTTGTCCCTGCTCGCTAAAGGAAGATTATCGCTGAGTGAAATTTATGAGATGCGACTTCAAAAGGAGCCGGAGTCGTCTTTACGGCTGAATAAAATGGTATGCATATTTTATCTGAGAGAAGAAACGGAGGTGGTGGAGCATAATTTAATGTCGTTTGGTGAGAATCCCAATTTATGATCTTCATGTAGTGTTCTGAGTTGGGTCTGATTCTTATACATACATCTGATACGTTTGTACTTCAACTCTTATATATCACGTGTCAACATAAATTATTACTAAAAGTGACGAAGTTTACTCAGCGTTTTTCACGTTACTAAATCAATGTTGTAATCATGTGAATTTATTCACGTGAACTATTCAGTACAAACAGAGCGTCTGGATATTAGTACTGAACGCGGAATCAACTATCAACGTTTGAGATATATAGGCTTTAGTAGTTACCATACACACACACACACACACACACACACACACACACACACACACACACACACACACACACACACACACACTCGCATATATATACATTATATATATATATTTTTTTTTTTTTTTTTTTTTTTTTGGTGGGATGAACGGGAGTGGGTCCCCGGTGGGCCTGTCATCACACACACACCAACACCAGCTTATTGGGAGAAAAAACTAAATTGATGGATGTCGTCTTTGAATAGATTAAATTGGAGTGGAAAAATCAGTCATCTTCCCCCACAAAACGTCAAACACCAACAAAAGCTGCCAAAGGCATCACCAGCAAATGTTTTAATATCGGGAGCAGCGTTCCCACCCACACCCACACCCTCACCCCTGCCAGGCCTTATCCACTACCAACACAAGGACGAGAATGACTGGAGGAAGGAAGCTGTGGAGGGAAAAAAGTGACAAAGGAAAGTAGTCCTTCCAGTGCCTCATCTCAAGCTTCTATTTCCCATCATACAAAAAAAAAAAAAAAAAAAAAAAAAAAAAACACACACACACACAAAATGGGGAAAAAATAGGGAAGCAAAGTTTAGTGTGTGGAATAGTGTGGAGTAGGTCTACCAATATATGCACGTATGATTATTATATTAAGTCAGGTCATGCATAGAAAATGGCAAATGTATGTGAGGTTTTCTAAATGAGAGAACGACTTCTTAATGTTGATTCGTGAGTCACGTATAGTTATTAAGTTTAATATACAAATAGTAACAATGTACTTTTTCATTTTACGTACTGTATATTACTGAAATTTCTTGTATCGTTAGCAGGATGCCAGAGGGTGATGTGTGTGTTGGGGTGATTGATTACACACACACACACACACACACACACACACACACTACAGGGAGGGTAAAGAACTGTGAGGTGGGAGGGAGGGGGGGGGGAGACCATGATATAGAGAAGGGGGGAGATGCCAGGGTAGTGGGGTATGGGTAAGGGATGGGGACCCTTTCGCTTATGCATCTATTTTGTGAGATGAGTGAGTGAGTGAGTGAGGGAGGGAGGGAGGGTGGATGGATGTAGGAGGCCTTTGCACGAGTCTCATCTCCCCATCAGTCACCCACCCACCCACCCACTCACTCGCTTCCCTATACAACTGGGTGTGTGTGATGGGGACAAAAGACGAAGGACTTCCGTATACAGTTGACGTTCCTACCTACTACTGCACCCTCTATGGTCTGCAGTGTTAGTGGTGGTGGTGGTGGTGGGGGGGGGGTGGATATGTAGATGATAGTGATGGTGATAGTGTTTGTGAGAAGGAAGGGAATGGTCAGGATAAGAGGAGGGGGACAAGTAATATAGAAGGGAAGAAATGGAGAATGAGGGACAAGAGAAGGAAGATGAGACGAAAAGGAAGTAGGAAGATGGATTAGAGGAGGAGGGGCAAGGGGAGTAGGTGGTAGAGATGGAGGAGGAGAGGGAAGGGGAGTAGGAGGGAGAGATGGAGATGGAAAGAGAATAGTTGGGAGGAAGGGAGGAGGAGAGGCAAGGGGGGCAGGAGGGAAGCGAAGGGAGGAGGAGGCCACGAGAATGGGAATAAGTTGACAAAAAAGGTGGCGGCGTGGGAAATTTGGCGGGTCTTCAATAAAGATGTGTCAATATTTCAATCCCACTTCCGAAATTCAAATTGCCGGAGGGTGTGGGAGAAGCACTTTTTTTTCCTTCTTTTTATGTTTTTTTTTTTTTTTCCTTTCTTTTTCTTCGTGGACTCGAGGCTGACGTCACAAGCAAGATGGATGCCGTATGTGTTGTGGTTCTACTGTGGGTGTGTGTGTGTGTGGGTGGTAGGCCGCACGACACAACATTCCATTGAGTTGATTGAATATACCTCTCTATAACTGACGGCAGAGGTAAGGGTGATCTATCATTTAGCTATACATGATTGCATAAACCCCGTGTAGAATTCCCACAAGAGTCATGTTTGCTTTGTGAAATATAAAGCAAAAACTCCACAAGCAAATCATGTGTTGATAGATACATTAAGGGGTGTACAGTTCCCTTCACTTTTATACGTTGACTGTACAGCCACAATCAAATATCCACCAACACTTTCCTTCCATCGTGCCAATAAATCAGTATCATATCAAAATATAATCATACAACACTTTACGTCAACTCAACCCCCTCAATTATTACTATGAGGTGTTGCAAAATCAGACACGTGTTGTTCTTTATTACCAAGATATTTATTACGGTAGAAGGAAAGTCTCGGTGTTTATTTGATTGTGGCTGTACCTGGTAGTTCACTATTATGGAATGTGGTACTGCTGTGTGTGATGCTTATAGTCTGAAAGGAAACATGTGCTCGTTACACCCACACCAATCACTCTTAAGTGGATAGTATACTTTTGTTACATTGGAGTGCCTTGATTCCTCCAAAATATGCTAGGAAACAGGCCCAGAATAGCAAAAGTAATGGTATTCTGTTGCTTGGAATAGTTTGGAGGATTCAGTTGCTCCAGAATTACCAATACAAAACTTCCCCCTTAACCACAATTGCAAGAAGCTTCCTGGAAAGTGGTAACGTTATTGTTAGATTTAGTTATTATTGACATTAATGATTAGTTTTACTCTGATTATCATACAGTTACTTGAGGGACCCTGTGATGTAGTAAGAAAAGAGTCCTTCAAATATTGTCACGAAACACTACCTATATGAAAGGAGCTTGTTTCGTGGTATAGTCAGGTGGAATCAGAAGCTACTAATTTTCATACACGATCACAGGGTCCTTAAATCCATAGCAAAATTATATATGTTTCAGCAGTGATGAAAACAATATATCCTCAGTGTGTAGTGAAAGTTGCAAGGCATTCATTCCATTATAGCCAGAGTGAGGAGCTTCACCAGAGAATCAGATGCATTTACTTGAAAGCCATCTGTCAGTCGTTCCATACATAAAAAGATGGATTGCTATTGAGCACTTATCATTAAAGAACTTATTCAAATTTCATGCAAATCTGAGGGACCGACATCCAGCAGAGGGGGCGAGGGAAAATGAAAAAAAAATTGGTGTGTTGTTGAATACATGGGTTAAGTGAATAGGAAAACATTATATTGACAGTAGGTATTAGGACAAGGTTTGGTTAGTGGGCTGATGGATTAAATGCTTGCAGAAAGAAAACATAAATATTCGTATGTATTTCACTCTTCCATTTTCCTTTATCATGACAAGGAATAACAAAGGTATTTAATAATATATAGATAGTTAGCATAATTTAGACGACAATGAAAGATTTTGAGGTTAAGTTTAGAATTTATCTGTAGCATCACAACGCCCGTCCCTGATATTCTGGAGGAGGCTGAAGGCTTTAACGCTCGCTGGGCTGGATGTCCTGGCGGTAGCAATGGCAGCGACAGTAGCAATGGCGGCGGTCGTGTTGGTGCCTGGGAGGAGGAGGAGGAGGAGGAGGAGGAATTGGAGGAGGAGGAAGTAAAGGAAGAGGAATTGGAGGAGGAGGAAGAGGAATAGGAGGAGGAGGATTAGAAGGAGGAGGAGGTAAAGGAAGAGGAATTGGAGGAGGAGGAAGAGGAATAGGTGGAGAACGAAAAGGAGGAGTGTGTAGTGGTTAATTTGTAGGCGGCAGGAAGTAGCAATTAGAGAAGAAGGTGTTGATGGTGAAGGAGTTTGAGGAGAAGGGAAGTGGTAGTGGTGGTGGCTCTGGGCTGAGAGGAAAAGGAGGAAGGAGAGAAATAGGAAAAGGAGGAAGGAGAGAAGCAGTCAATAGAATAGGGAAGGAGAGGCAAAGTACTGGGTTAGCCGAGAGAAGTATAGGAAGGAGAGGAGGCAGCAGCAACAGAAGAGGAGAGGAGAGGCAAAGTATTGGGGAGCGGGAGGTGTTGGGAGATTGGGCCTTATGGTGATTGATGAGCCGGTTCTTTCCTGCGTCAGCGCTGCCAATACCACCCTCCCGCACACACCCACTCAAAATGGAATCATATCTCACGCCTAAAGTGTTTATAATCATGCATATATCATCACCGCTTGAGGCTCGGGTGTATATGCCGCCACAACACAGTCGCTATCCTCCTCCTCCTCCTCCTCCTCCTCCTACTTCTACTTTCTCTTTCGCTCGCCTCTCCTCCTCTTATCTCTCGCTCTTCAACTTCTCCCTCTCCTCTACTCCACCCTTTATTTCTCCTACTCTACCACCTCTTTCAGACACATCACTATCCACCCCCAAGAACGCCTCCCTTCCTATTCCTCCTTATCCTTCTTCTCCTCCTCCTCCTTATCCTTCTTCTCCTCCTCCTTATCCTTCTTCGCCTCCTCCTCCTTATCATTCTTCTCCTCCTCCTCCTCCTCCTCCTCCTCCTCCTCCTCCTCCTCCTCCTTCCGTGTCTTCCTTCAGCTAAACCTCACACATTTCCCCATATATATTCATACCCAAATATTGTGAAGTTGAGGACGTTTTGCACGAAGAATGTCCAGGGTAATTTTTTTCCCTCAGGCTGGCTTGATTGTGGGTGGCCCTTCAAAGCTTCATGTGTTATGTTGTGCTCGTGATATGTGTTGTGTTGTGATATGTGTTGTGTTGTGCTGTGCTATGTGTTGTTATATGTATTGTGTTGTGATATGTGTTGTGTTTTGCTCGTGATATGTGTTGTGTTGTGTTGCTTACATACAGTAATTATGAAACAGACAAACCTCAAACAGGGGGCCCCACATTGAGCATTGGGTAGGATGAGACGTTGTGTACAGAGAGAGAGGCGCTTGCTATTCTGTGCTTATTAAGGCGCCCATCTAAATTGTGTCTGCTTCATGTATCCGCAACGAGTACGCAATAATTCTGTCCTGATCCGCAACGAGTACGCTGGGGGTCAATAATTCTGTCCTGATCCGAGACATGATAATATGAATCTCTACCTATCAACAGAAGTGACCCGGGAGGAGTGAGTTGGATTTGAGGTTGGTAGAGATTCATGTTGTTGTGTGTCGGATCATGACAGAAGTTATTGACCCCCCTTTATACCTCCATGATTAACCCCCAGTGTACAGTCGTCACCAAAACCTCTATCGCCACTCCTGTCACATGGTATAAGTTATCGTTTCAGGGCCGTGACAGAAAACTTGGGTGGCGTATAAAAAGAAAATACTGTAGCGAAATAGAAATCACGTGAACAGTAACATAAAAAAACACGTGGATATGATGACAGAAAACGGAGGCAGTGTAACAGAAATCATGCCGTACGAAATGTGACAGAAAACGTGGATAGAGTAACAGAAAACCTGAGTAGCTCAATAGAAAACACGGGTAACTTAGCAAACGGAAAGGTCTGAACATCGGGGTGGGGGCGGGGGGGGGGGTACGGTCTAATGAACACCAGAACCTTTAACCTAATTCACGCCTGTCATCCATCTTGTGTAAACTAAACTGGCAGGGCATTCTTCTGGCACTATTCTCGATCTACTTATTTTTTGTTGGCACTATTCTCGATTTACTTATTTATCCACGACAATTTTGGCACAATTCTCGATCTACTTATTTTTCAAAGACAATTCTGGCACTATTATCTAGCAATTTAATTTGGTTCGACACTACTCTGGCACTATTCTCGATCTACTAATTTGGTACAAAACTACTCTGGCACTGTTCTATATAAATCTACTACTTATGACACAACACTTCTGGCACTGCTATAGATCAATTTCTTTGGCACTACTTTACGGGGGACATCATTCTTTGGGGCCATTATTTTTGAGTTGCTATTCATGGACCATCGGCTTACGGTTAATCTTTGGGACTCCTGTGGGGGCCATTTACTACTCCTTCGGGATTTCATTGGGACTACTACTACTACTATTATTACTCCTTCGGGATTTCATTGGGACTACTACTATACTCCTTCGGGATTTCATTGGGACTACTACTACTACTACTTCTTCGGGATTTCATTGGGACTACTACTACTACTACTTCTTCGGGATTTCATTGGGACTACTACTACTACTACTACTACTACTACTACTACTACAACTACTACTACAACTACAACTACAACAACAACAACTACTACTACTACTACTACTATTTCGAGATCCCATAAGGACTATTATTCCAACCAATACAGTACTGAACCACAACTCTGAATATAACCTATAATACCACTCCGGGCTATGAACGCAGAAGCAACACATCAGTGGGGATATTGTCATTATCAAAATATAATATAAAAAATAAATAAAGGTAATCACAATTTAACCCCATGCAGCCATACGCAATTAAAACTTACCCTGCATACCTCGTCGCCATTACTCAAATTCCACAAAGAAAATATTTTACAGCGATATGACTGCGAGCATTAATATTAAAAGTGCTGAGAGCGTCGCTGTTTGGTATTGACACATTAAATTTGGTAGGAATATTGATGGTGGGCTGACCAGGCGGACATCCATCATAAAAATGGTCCGGCCAACACAGCTGAGCGGCCTCTCTTTCTCTCTTTCTCTTTTTCAATTTCTCATTCTCTCTCTATCTGTTTCTTTCTCTCTTTCTCTTTTTCAATTTCTCATTCTCTCTCTATCTGTTTCTTTCTCTCTCACTCTTTCTCTTTTTCAATTTTTCATTCTCTCTTTCTCTTTTTCTTTCTTTCTCTTTCTCTTTTTTCAATTTTTCATTCTCTCTTTATCTTTTTCTTTCTCTCTTTCTCATTCTCCCTTTCTCATTTTCACTTTCTCATTCTCCCTTTATCTTTTTCTTTCTCTTTCTCTTTCTCTTTCTCTTTCTCTTTCTCTCTTTCCCTTTCTTTCTCTCTCTCCTGTCAGACCAAATGGGGAATTCTTTTGCCACCTCTGTTCTGCATATGGTACAGAGTGGAGGTGTCCCTAACTTTCGTGCATGTGTGTGTGTGTGTGTGTGTGTGTGTGTGTGTGTGTCAGGATGCTATAGAATGAGATGATGAGAATAGGGATAAGGTGGATGATATAAAGTATAGGTTAGTTGTAAGGAGGAGCTATATATACAGTATAGGTGGTTGAGTTGGACGAATGAGTGTTGTTGCAGTTTGAGTAAAGGGCTGAGGAGATTGACTGACAAAAGTGAATGTAGCGAGTGAATTGAGGTGACATACTGAAGTAGAGGAATGTGTATACGGAGTGAGAATGTCTGGGAAAAGAAATGGTGAGGGCAGAGAGGGCGGTGGATGGTTGGGACAGGGACGATCTGGGGGTGACTCGCTCGTTTGTCATCAAAATATTCACGTAAATACTCTTCTTGGCCTCTCAGGGAAAGTCACAACAATAACATTTAATAATAGAGGACGGGGTACAGTTCAATTTGTTAATGTTCACTTTGAGTACTTTTGATTAATATGCATTTTTTTATTTTTTTATTATTATTATTTTTTTTTTTTTTTGCATTCGGCTTCTCTGTAATTGATGCCCTGGTTCAGATGAGATAAATAGTAGGCATTTCATATCTTGATTATGTTCAGCACGAAATTTTGTGTTAAGACTCTATTACTTCCAACGAGTATGTTATCTACATCAGCGTCAAGGTCTTGTATAATATCCTTAATTAAGCCGAGGGGTCCAACTTTTTTACAAACCGCACACGTCATCAAAGTTCGACAGGCGACATTCTTTGGATCAGCTGCAGTCCTATTTGTTTGTATGTATGTATGTATATATGTATGTATGACTGACCCTAATGTACAAAACAAGGATTGTATATAATTTAGACCAACATTTACGTTTATACTCATCACTAATATATGTGACCTGGGATAATCTTGAGGCCATGAGGAAAAAGAGGAGATAAGGTGAACAAACTGAAGAGCAACAAAGGCGAAGTACCGAGGCGAACGGACAGCAGCCTCACCACAGATCCGATCATCACCATCAGTCACGCTGGTAAGCCGGACCTCGAATAAAGGCTCTGGCCCAGGGTGAGTCGACAAATGAGGTCTCGGGAGCGTCGGAGCCAACCAGGAAAATTTGCTTTTACTTTAAGGGGGTAATATTTTTTTTTTTTTTTTTTTTTTTTTTTTTTGTACATTGGAGTGCCATGATTCCTCCAAAGTATGCCAGGAAACAGGACCAAATGAACAAAAATAATGGTGTTCTGTTGCTTGGAATAGTTTGGAGGAATCGGTTGCTCCAGATTGACCAACACTGCTCTTCCGCCTTAAGAGATTAATATTCTTTTGGTACATTGGAACGCCTTTATTCTTCCCGTGTAGTATATGCCATTTTTTAAGATTGACGACAAGTGTACCTTCATTACCAACACATCTCCCTCCCCCCCCGGTGTGTTGATTTCAGCATACAATACCCTCCCCCCCAGAAAAAAAATAATAATAATAATGATACAAATAATAATAATAATCATAATAAATCATTATTGGTATAGTGAAACCAGTACAGCTGGTTGCTATAGAATATGCCCCTTCACAAGCCCAGGCCCCGTGTAGGCATAATCTGGGTTGGAAGGGTCAATTCCGTGACGTTCATCAGAAGTAAATAAAATTCAAATCTGGCGCTGTACTGATAGTGGAGCCACCTGGTGGTGGTGAGGTGAGGTATTAAGCCCCTCCTCCGCTGAATACCGCTCGTCCACTCTGTCGCGGAACACAGTTCAGTCAACATCTACGCTCCTCGCTGCTACGCTATGGTATTGTTTCACGTGTTCCTGCTAATATTTTCTTTTGTGTTCTAGTGGCTAGCCTGCTTTGGCAGATGTATCGTGTGTGTATTCTAGGAGGGTTTTAGGTGTGTATGGGGGTTTTTTCTTCGTTAGGACTTAGTTCTTTTTTCCTTAGCGAAGGGGGGTTTTTCAGCCCCTTTGTTCGGAGTTTTTCTCCGTTTTTCCCCCCTTTCACCTTTCCTCCTGCCACTAGTACATTCTTCGTGTGTATTTTATCGGGGTTTCTGGGGTTTTTAGCGAGGTTAGTGGGCGCCACGTGGGACTTCACCTCCCCACGTGGTGAGCACATGGGGTCTTTGCAGCCCTTCCTCTTGCCTTCCCCGATTATTATGTGTCCCCTCTCAGTAAAGGGGAGTGAGAATTGTGCTCTGGTTCTCTCCTCCTCTCCCAGGCCGGGGTTTTTTATTTAATTTTGGGTGTTTTTCCAATATTTGTAGCCTGGAGTGTTTCTTCTCAGGCTAGCTTGTTGGGGGCTACTTTTCGGGGTTTTTTCCCCTTCCCTGTCCTGCCTCCCTTCCTCCTGCCACTAGTACACGTCATTTAGTGTATTTTTCCTCGGGGTTTTTTTTTTTTGGTGTTAGCGAGGTTTTTTCCTCCCCACGTGGGGCTCTTTCCTCCCCACGTGGTGCGGGGGTAGGACTACTTAGCCCCTTATCATTGTTTCCCCCGAGTGTGGTTTAGTGTTACGTGGGGTGGGGGGAGCGAGGATTGTGCAAGGTTCTCGTTTCCCCTTCCCAGCGTATTTTTGGGGTTTTTTCTGGTGTCTTCCCAGTTTGTTTGTTACCCTGGGAATTGCCCATCAGGCTGTCTGTGCCTCTCCTTTGGGGCCTGCAGACCAGGGTTATTTCTCAGCCCCCACGGGGGAGGGGGGGGGTGGTTTCCCGGGTTGGTGCGTGTGGGGTTTTTTGTTTGGGGTTCGTTCCCGGGTCCGAGGGGGCTTGCTATCCCCTTCTGCCCGTGTCCTATTATTTTTGTTTGTGTCTTTGTACGCATGGCTTCACGTGTTAACCCCTTTTTTGTGAGTTTTTCTCCCGCAGTCTGGCCACCAGCATCGTTCGCCCCACGCACCCTGCTTCACCCCCTAGGCTTGCGACCCTTTGGTGTGTAGTGTGGAAGGCTGTATGTTGTGGTTTTCTCTGCACATGGTGCGAACACGTGTGCGTGTTTAGCCCCTTGTGTGGGGATTTTCCCCGTGTGTGTGTTGATTGGTGTGTGCGCTCACGCTGTGACTGTCTTCCCCCGTGTGCGGTGAGTACTTGTTTGGGTTTTTTCTCCTCGGGGTTTTTTAACCCTGTGGGGAGTGAGGTTTTTTATTTTTTGCACGTGTCCCTTCTACTCTGTGTCTTGGGACCTCTGCACCTTTTTGGTGTTTTTCCTTGTCAGCTCTTTTAGTGTCTTAGGATATTATTCTGATAATGTTGCCTGCACTTCTGTAGCTGCCTTACCAAGCAACGTTTTACTCACTACACCTGCTTGACTTCTTGCTACTACTGTACTGTTCTTGTCTGCGTTGTAGCATTCTTCTTCGTGCAGTACTGTTTTTTCAACATTCAGTACCTTCTCACATTTCAGTACAGTTTTTTATAGTTATGCGGTAGGGTAGTAAGACTTTCTATCTTTCTTCTTACATAACTCTTACTTTGTGCTTGCCCTTATTGGGGGTAAGAGAAGCTTATTACTTTCTGGTAGAGTAAAAGTCCCTCCTTTTAAACCCTCTCCCCCCTTGGGTTTCCTAGGGTCTACTCTCGGCTTTTGGGGACCGTGTTTGCGGGGTTTTTCCCCAGCAGTGTGGGGGTGAGTATGTGTGGTTTAGTGTTTTGCCTTGGGAGTTAGTGTTTTCCTCCCTCGGGGTGTTTTGTGTTTTTCCATGTGTGTACACGTGGTTTCACGTGTTAACCCCCTTTTTTCTCCCGCAGTCCACTTGTGCCTTGTGTGCTTCTTCTGGCTGCACCGTGAGGTTGTTCCTCGACGTGCATCACCACTGTTCACCCCGCACATGCTTCTGCACTCCCAGGAGTACGTTCCTGCTACGTGCCTCTCGAGGTCACAGAGGATCTAACTCCTAGCACTCCTCCGAGTCCCCATCGCCTTCCCTGGATGGTTCTGTGCCTCCCTTCCATGGTTTCCCACCATTCCCGGAAGCGAGCCAGACCACCACGCTGGCCCCCCTGGCTACCTGACCGGTACCAGGACCCAGCAGGGAAGCTGCTTCGTCTCCCCCTTGGGCGAGCTCCTCGAGCCGCTCTCGGGGGTGCAAGCACGAGTCCAGGAGGAGGTCTCACCCTCAGGTCCACAGGGTTTCGGGTCCCTAGCACCCCGAGAGGCCTCCTCTCTTTCCTTTAGTCGGCTCTGATAACCCCCCCGAGGTTTCCACCTCAGCAGGGGGGGGTCAGACCGTCGGGCTGCACCCCTGGTCACCTCCCAGGTACCAGGGCCCAGCAAGGAAAGGCTCCTTCTCCCACGCGGACGCGCTCAAAGAGCCGCTCCCGAGGGAGCAAGTGTAGCACCAAATGCAGGTCCTCCTCAGCTAAGGACCCGGTGGGTACCGACTGACGAACCTGCAGGTCCCTGCCAACTAGGCTCCGACCACAGCCGAGGGACCTACCCATGCACAACCTAGTACCAAAGAGCAGGTCCCTCTCAGCCAAGGACCCGGTAGGGTACTAACTGTCAAACCTGCTAGGACCTGGCCAGCTAGGGGGCTACCCAGGCACAACCTAGTGCCAAGAACAGGACCTTTTCAGCCCAGGACCCGGGTGGGTACTAACGGGCAAGCCTGCTAGGACCTAACTAGCTAGGCTCCTACTACAGCCTAGGGTGCTACCCATGCACGACCTAGTGCCAACAACAGGACCCACTCAGCCAAGGACCCGGTAGGGTCCCGACTGATAAACCTGTTAAGACCTGGCCAGCTAGGGTTCTACCCATGCACATCCTAGGGCCAAGAGCAGGACCCGCTCAGCCAAGGACCCGGTAGGGTACTGACTGACAAGCCTGCGAGGACCTGGCCAGCCAGTCTCCTCCACTATCTAGGGGCTGCCGATGCACAACCTAGCACCAATAGCAGGACCCGCTCAACCAACAACCCGGGAGGGTACTGACTGAGAGGCCTGCTGGGACCTAGCCAGCTAGGCTTCGACCACAGCCAAGGTTCCACCTGTGCACAACCTAGGGGCTACCTCGGGCTCAGCCAAGGCGCTACCTATGCACAACCTAGGGCGCTACCTGGGGCTCAACCTAGTGCGACATGGTCCTCAGCCTAGGGGCTACCTGGACCTGAACCTAGTGGCTACCTGGACCTGAACCTAGTGGCTAGCTGGACCTGAACCTGGGGTCCCAGCCTAGGGGGTACCTGGGACTCAGCCTACGGCAGCCAGTTCATGAGGGTTTGTAACACACGGCCTCGTTGCCGCGTGAGGGAAATAGGAGAGCGAATGCGATAACGTTTCAAAACGTTTCTCAGAACTGTAACAACACTCAAACTCGGAGGTTTTTCCTGTCACTGGCCTCCCTGACAGTGACGTTTTTACGTCCCTCTTTTCCCGTAATGATTCGCAGGTGGTCACCAGGGTTCTCCGAAACGTGAATCATTCTTTACCAAGAACGAGACACCCTACCCGGTGCTGACGTAGGTTTTCAATGGAGGTATGTCTTCCAGCGGTGGGGCAACTGTGGGTCCCCCATATTTTCCCACAGGTAACTGCTTGACCTACCAGTCTTCTGTTCTGCTTGGTTGGAAGGTTTTCAAAGTAGTTCCTCACCTCTCGGTGGTCCTTACCAAATTCGAACAAACCATTGATTAACTATACGGCTCCGGTTGTTGCCTACCGTCCTACCAAGCTGCACATGTCACTCTTGGTGTCAGGTCCAAGCTCTCAAGGATGATATTACAGCTACCCTAGTCCTCGCCTCGGATCACCTGTTTTGTATCCCCATAACAGGGGGACATGGAGCAGCAAGATTTGTGTCTTGTACACCATACTCACTCAATGGGGGCTTCTTAACTACGTCCTTAACCTTTCGTCGCACGCATTCCACTTAGGGGATGGGGGCGAGGGGATATTGGGGCTTCAGCTTTCCCTGGTCGATGCCTTGTATTAGTGCTCAGGACGGTCCTGGCGTTACACTCTCGACACTGTCCCAGACAGCCTCGTGAGATTTAAGGTTCGCCTCATTCCCTAGTGGGGGAGCCGGCCGATTATGTGCCACCCCACAGCCCCACTATTGCAACGGTACCCGTTCCTGAACCCGCCCTTCTCACCTTCCCTGCCGCGTCGCCGGTAGGGGACTCGAGTCCACCTGGGGATTTTGGAGCCGTTCCCGTTTCCCCCAATCTCTCTGGGTCTCGAGTCCCCGGGGGGCACCCTGGCGGAGGAGCTGGCTGCCTCTCCTCCCCCTTTCCCGTCGCCTCATCCTGTGGACGACGGGTACCTTCCCTACTCTTGGGCCTCTCTTCCTTCGTCCTGAACTCACTCTTCAGAGGGGGTCAGACGGGTGCGTAGTCTCCCGATCCTTCTCAACCAGAGGTTTGGGTGAGGAGGCACGACGGGCTAGTGAAGCGGGAAGCGGACGAACTTTTTGGTTTGTCCGTAGGCCACGCGCCCTTCCCCACCTACCATGGTGGAGGCGGCGGGACCCGTTCCTGGACCTGCTCTATCCGAGTCCCCGCGGGGAGCGGGTACGGGATCTGGGGGGGGGGGGGCGGGACATCCACCTCATCCTTCAAGACGAGGTATCTGTTCCACTCGCTCTCCCTCACCCCCTGGGTTGCAATGGGGACTCCGCCCACCTTACCACAGGGTCCCCGTGGGAGACAGAAAAGGGGGAGGGTACGCCCGAATGGAAAAGGTCGGACGACTTACCTTCTGTCACCAGACATCCCTTACGTCATCTCCATTCTGTACAGTCTCATGTTTAGAACATCTTGGGGTTTCTTTTCTCCTCTCGGGATATTTTACCCGAACCTAGGCCATAGCCTAGGTTCGGAGGACCCTAACAACAAAATGGGGGGGGGGGGGTCCTCGACCCCCTGGCCCATCCCCTCGAGGGTGTCTTTAAAGACTTACGACTTGTAACACTTTCCGGTTTTAACCGAAAGTTGTCCGTATATAATGATAATAAATTATATGCGTAACAACCCTTCCACAGCAGCTACCACCCTAGCTTTGGGAAATCGCTTTACGATGGTCGGCCACCTCCACTGTTCGCCTCACGCACCTTGCTTCACGCCCAAGGGTTACGACCCTTTGGCGCGCGGTGTGTGCCGCCCCGGGGCTGAGCTGTGTCGGGAGACACCCGCCTCTGCCCGCACCCAAAACTCCCCCGCCCTTGCCTCCTTTCGTAACACGGGGACTAGGGCCTGGAGAATGGCGGGCCCAGACTCCCTCCTGGCCCTTCACTGCGTCCTTTTCCTACCTGACCTTCTAAGGGGTTCCTCTGGAGGGTTTGTCACCTCCTCCAGAAAGCTCTCTTCCTGCTCACCTTAGCTACAGGGTACAGGGCCTCTCAGTTGGCAGCCATTACCCGTCACACAGCCTTTTCATCTGTAAGCCCTAACCTTACTTCTTTAACTATCCCCCCCTCTCCCGCTTTCCTGGCTAAGAACGAGCAGGCTGACGACAGGATTGGCCCTCTCGCAGTACCCTCGTCCCTGAGGGCTGGAAGTTTCCACCCCCTCTGGCCAGTCCACGCGTTTCTACATACGTGGAGGCAACGAGAGGGGCTTCTCCGGACCACCTCTTCTACAACTCTAGGTCCGGTAACCCTCTTTTCCCTAGGTCAATCGGATGGGTGACTGGATATATATATTAAACACAGGATTACTGCATCCTTGTGTCCTCCTTCATCCTCTCGGGATCGCATGACCTGAGCCGGGTCCATAGCCCTAGCTCAGAGGACTTTAATAACAAAGGGGGGGGGGGGTGGGGGGGGGGGCCGGGGGCACCCCCTCTCCTGTACCTGACCCCTCGAGTCTGCCTATATAGACTTTAGTTGGTTAACAATTCTGGTCTATAACAGAATAGTCTACGGTATATACTAAAATAAATCACATTGTTACGGAATTCTTGTGTATTTATTTTCCAATCAATTACTTTACTACGATGAGTGACAGGAGATATTATTACACAATATATCTGGATCCTAGTGTCCTCCTTCATCCCCTCGGGATCACATTACCTGAGCGAGGGCCATAGCCCTAACTCAGAAGACTTGAATAAGGGGGGGGGGGGGGGGGGGGGGTGTGCCATGTGCACCTCCCCCCCTCCTCTCCTAGGCCCGAACCCTCGAGTCTACCTATAAAGACTTTATGTGTAACAATTCTGATCTATAACAGAATGGTCTACGGTTATATGGTATAAGCTACTTCTCCCCCACCACGGCTATTCACCTAGCCAGTGTCGGGAGGGGCGTTAGCTGCTTCCTCACCGGGCTCGGTTACCTTTCCTGCCCTCCGCTCTCAACCACTCTTAACTAGCACGTGATTGCCTCCACCTCACCTCCCACCTACCGCATCGCATGCTTAGCAACCAGCTGTACTGGTTTCACTATACCAATAATAGTGCATTTGTCGCGGCTTCTAGCCGCTTAAATTGTATTTATTGGTTTGTGAAACCAGTACAGCTTCTACTGTCCCACCCACCTCCCGATGCGGCAGGCACTCACTTCTTTCTCATTGGAGTGGACGAGCGGTATTCAGCGGAGGAGGGGCTTAATACCTCACCTCACCACCACCAGGTGGCTCCACTATCAGTACAGCGCCAGATTTGAATTTTATTTACTTCTGATGAACGTCACGGAATTGACCCTTCCAACCCAGATTATGCCTACACGGGGCCTGGGCTTGTGAAGGGGCATATTCTATAGCAACCAGCTGTACTGGTTTCACAAACCAATAAATACAATTTAAGCGGCTAGAAGCCGCGACAAATGCACTATTATATTAAGTATTTAAAGGAATTCGCAAGAAACTGAACCGCCTCAAGAAAGTCTATGAATACATACATAACTGTGTCTGGCGTGTAAGTTTTTTCTGTGAGTTCGTGAGTGGGTGTATCTGGAGTGTTTGGTTGGGTGACTGCGAGGAACGACGATACAGTGTGTGGGTATAGGAAGCCAAGCCCTGATCCACTGATACCTGATCTCATGCACCAGCTTCTCTTTCTCCCTCGCTTTCAACATTACTTTTCCTACTCCTCCTTGTCTTCCTTTACATCTTTCTCTTTTTTCCCTCTCCCCTTACCCTCTTTCCTTCTCCCTATATACCCAAGCTCATACTCTCGCTTTTTCCACTCCCCCTCTTTCTCCCCCTCTCTCACGCCTTTCCCTCTCTCCCTCTCTCCCTCCCTCTGCCAGGTAAAATAAACATATAAGTTAACAATAATCCGTTCCGTGATTGCACATCGCCCGCACAAAGAGATCATAAAACTCTCTAATCCAAAGAGATCCTTTCATTGGAATAAATATACTTACTTTTGTTCGTCCGTTTAGCTAGTCAAGTTATTCACGAGCTGCAGCGGCGCTATCCAACCCTGCATCAGGATAATTACACCTACCCTCCCTGTATCATCCACCATTGTCGAGTTATGGGCAGTGGAACCAAGCCACCTCCAGATCTGCTGGATTGTCCCGGGCTGATCAGATAAGGAAGGATTAAAGGGGGTGAAGCGTGGGACAGAGATGGTGGTGATGTGAACCCACTACCTGTGTGACCCGCCCAATGCAGGTATCGTGACCCCACCCACTACTACCTGTGTGTCATGACCCGCCCAGGTGTCGCATTCTGACCGCAGATGAACTGGACCTTCCCTCCGGCCCTCCCCCTTCCCTCCCTTACACCGTCCCTCTTATCTTCCCTCCTTACTCCGTCTCTTCCTTTCCCCTCCTAATCTTTTTACTGTACTTCCTTATTTAAGCTTCCATGTTGCTCCTTTATGAAATGATAGAGCTCTTAACTTCAAAGTGCCATAGTGGTGCTTATATCATTATGTGTACACAGTATTATTATATCACCTGACTCTTCATTTTTTATTTACAGGTATGTTGGTGTTGATGACGAAGATGATGTTATTGATGCTTTAGATGATGATGATGATGTTCTACTCTAACACCGTTTAGTGAGTACCCAATTTGTGATGTGACCAAGTTATCCCACCTCGGAATCGAACCTTAGCTCATCAATTTCGACAGCAAAATTTAGACGAAAACTTCAAACACACACACACCATTTTCCTCGAGTTTCGTTGTATCAGTTTAACTTTTCTTATAACATGTTCGTTTAATATATATTATGTAACAGAAAGACAAAGTAACGAACTAGAACATGGCGTGTAGTAATAATATCATTTGACAAGACTTGTTTGGTGCGATAAGTTTTCAGTTTCAACATGAAGTTCGGATACACAACAAACAGCGTCGTGCGTGTCAACAAAGACCCTGACAGCTAAATTGTCCTGCATTTACCTTTGTAGCTGCATCTGTAATTGCTAGAGACATTTTTCCTTCAAAGCCAATGGTTATCGCATAAACAGCAACTCAGCCACCGTGACAGGGGACAAGTCTCTTTGTTATGCAACTCCGGTAAATCACAGACCAAGGAAATAAAAGTCTGTTATTCTTTTCATCTCTCCCATTCTCCCTCCCCGACCCTCACTGCTGCATGCACGAATTATAGAACTAAATTACACATTCGAACACATAAAAACCATTGATATATCAGTCGTAATTATAGGGAGGCCTTGCCACCGACCCTGTTGGTATCTTGCATGGGCTTCCAGACGGACCTGACCTCACCTGATTCTCTTTCCTTCTCTACCTACAGGACTCACTGGTTAGGAGTGTGTGTGTGTGTGTGTGTATGTGTGTGTGTGTGTGTGTGTATGTGTATGTGTATGTGTATGTGTATGTGTGTGTATGTATGTATGTATGTATGTATGTATGTGTGTGTGTGTGTGTGTGTGTGTGTGTGTGTGTGTGTGTGTGTGTGTGTTCACTAAAGATATACAACCCTATGTATGCACTATTGTAATATAATAACTAAAGCTGAAAAGAATACACTATGCCTATATATTGATATTAACTACAGGGTACTACTGTGGACCAAAGGTTACTCGTGCAATATGCTCTCTGCCACTGACTGAAGGTGAAGACATATTGCTTTCACTCATGTTTGTTTGTTTGTTTATTCAATGTCCTGTTCAATGTCCTACCATTTTGTTATTTAGCCGACCGTTTCATCTTTCATCCGACGGTTTTTATTCATTATCTAACAGTTTTATTCATTATCGAACAGTTTTATTCATTATCAAACAGTTTTATTCATTATCAAACAGTTTTATTCATTATCGAACAGTTTTATTCATTATCGAACAGTTTTATTTATTATCGAACAGTTTTATTCATTATCTAACAGTTTTATTCATTATCCAACAGTTTTATTCATTATCGAACAGTTTTATTCATTATCCAACAGTTTTATTCATTATCGAACAATTTTATTCAGTATCCGACCGTTTTGTGTATATGATCCAACCGTTGTGATGGGTTAGTGTTCCCAGGAGGGTAAGGGACATCTATACCAAGTGGCTGGACATTACCGCCACCATTATACCTTAAGTGTTATTTCCTCTTAAGAATGGGTATGGCCTCAGGTGGGGGGTGGGATGGTGAGAGGCGAGTGGGGAGTCTGGAGTTTTTTTTTTTTTTTGTGTGTGTGTGTGTGTGGTGTGTGTGTGTGTGTGTGTGTGTGTGTGTGTGTGTGTGTGTGTGTGTGTGTGTGTGTGTGTGTGTTACCGTTCTCTACCTACACACAACACATTCACCCGCACATACACACACACACCCACATGCAATCAGCTACCCCCACCCACACACCATCAAAACATACACACCCCATACGCCATCTAAACAAACACCAACCCCCACCCACACACCATCAAAACATACACACCCATTACACAATCTAAACAAACACCAACCCACACACCATCAAAACAAACATCCACACCCACACACAATCCCCACCACACACAACCCCCCCCCCCCCCAAACACACAAACCCCAACCCACACACCATCAAAACAAACACCCACACACCATCCCTACCCTCACACACCATTCCTACCCTCACACACAAACACACACAATCCCCCCACCCTCACACACACACAACACACACCAACCCCCCCCCTTCACACACAAACACCCCCCCCCCACCCTCACACACAAACACACAAACCCCCCATCCTCACACACACACACACACACACACACCAACCCCCCATCCTCACACACACACAAACACACACCAACCCCCCACCCTCACACACACACACAAACACACACAACCCCCCCCCCCACACACACACACACACAACCCCTGACAAACACCCCCCCTCCTCCCCTCTCAGATAATACAGCCTAAACAAACTGTCACTTGCTGTTGGAATGACTTTTATGGTGGAGGTGCGGCGAGTAGTTAATGGAAATTGGCGAGCAATGTTATGCCGGCGTGCGTGTGTGCGTGTGCGCGTTTGTGTGTCCGAGGCGAGGCGTGTCATAAATGTGTCTGTGAGAGTGTGCTTAAGGTTGTCGTGTGAGTGTACGGGCTAACAAGGGTGTGTGTGTGTGTGTGTTGTATCGTGTCTGTGTGTGTGTATGTGTGTGTGTGTGTGTGTGTGTGTGTGTGTGTGTGTGTGTGTGTGTGTGTGTGTGTGTGTGTGTGTGTGTTGTATCGTGTCTGTGTATGTGTGTGTGTGTGTGTGTGTGTGTGTGTGTTGTATCGTGTGTGTGTGTGTGTGTGTTTATCTATATTGAAATGTTGAGTGGTTGTGTCTACAGTATGTGTGAATTATGTATACAAAGAGATAAAACATAAACAATTAATGTATCCTAAAAGGTAATGGCAAAAACCGCTGTCTCTTAAGTCACAAAAATGAAGATAGAGAAATATTTATCAAGGAAAAAATACAGACAGACAGACAAACAGAAATAAACCATCACGATTATATAAAATGCCATGAAACCTATTCCAAGAAACATACATAACACCATTATTTTTGCTCTTCTGGTCCTGTTTCCTTGGTATATTTTGGAGGAATCAAGGCACTCAAAAAAAAAAAAAAAAAAAAAAAAAAAAAAAAAAAAAAATTACCACCTTAAGGGGAGAATTTCTGGATGGTGAATTAGGAAACTACTGATTCGTCCAAACCAAGTTACAAAACAGGTTCCCTACTCGTATTTTAAGGTACTTAGTCTGTTTCCTGGCGTAGTCTGGAGGAAGCAATAGCCTTCAAATTTGGCCACAACAGATTATCTTCCTTTTAA
>JAWQEG010002361.1:0-138073 GCA_033782935.1 Petrolisthes cinctipes | reverse complement strand
CAGGAAACAGGACCAGGATAACATAAATAATGGTGACCTGTTGCTTGGAATAGTTTGGAGGAATCAGTTACTCCAGAAATGTCAACACTATAGCCTAATACCCTTCCCTTAATTAAGTACGGTACTGAATCGCTCACCAAGGGGGAAGTTTCGTGTTGGTAAATCTGGAGCAACTGAATCCTCCAAACTATTCCCAGCAACAGAACATCATTATTTTTACTCTTCTGGTCCTGTTTTCTAGCATACTTTGGAGGAATCAAGGCACTCCAATGTACCAAAAAAGAATTACCACCTTAAGGGACCCTGTGTTGTAGTCAGAAAATTGGAGGTAAATGAGTCCAAATAGTGCCACGAAACACCACCTATAAGGAAGGAGCTTGTTTCGTGGCATGGTTTAGTGGAATCAGCAGAAGCCTCCATTTTTTTTATTATACACGATCACTGGGTCCTTAATTACCATACAACATCCACAACAACAGGAATGATTATAACAGAATGAATACAGTAAAAAATTATGTCAAACGATACAATTCGGTACTTCGGAAGTGGTCCATGGTTTGGGTAGGTAGCTCACCAAGGCACTGAACTAAACTAATTACCATACAACATCAACAACAACAGGAATGATTATAACAGAGTGAATACAGTAATAATTATGTCAAAGGATACGATTCGGTACCTCGGAAGTGACACGTGCATGGTCTGGGTAGGTACAAATTTTGGACCGCAACTGTACATTCATGTATATACGTTCAATATTTTTTCTCCCCTCCGCTGTTGGTACTTGGTCACGTCCCATCGTATAATTTTATCTTCGGGTCATTAATCATGTTCGACAAATATGACTTTCGCACCGCAACTAAAAAAATAAAATTGTATAATCCATAAAAAATACATTTGTTGATTTAAAGTTTATGATACACATTTGTGGTCGATTAAATTACTATATATTACTACTAGTGTACCGCAAATAAATAATAAAATAATTCTTATAAATACATGTGTTTGATGTCTGCCGATATAATCACACATAGTTTTGACACACGTAAGAGAATAAATTTACATAGCGCATTGTTTTGGGTGGTAAATCTGGAGCAAATGATTCTCCAAACTATTCCAGGCAACAGGATACCATTATTTTTCTTCATGTGGGTCTGTTTCCTGGCATACTTGGGAGGAATCATGGCAATCCAATGTAACAAAAGTGAATTACCCCCTTAAGGACCCTGTGATCGTGTATGAAAAGTGGAGGCTTCTGATTCCTCCTGACCATGCCACGAAACAAGCTCATTCCATATAGGAGTGTGTGTTTCGTGGCAATATTTGAAGGACTCATTTATCTCCAAATTTCTGACAACATCACAGGGTCCCTTAAAAAACTAGTCTGCATCATTCCTCTCATGTTGCAAAGAGTAATGAACAATTTAATTAAAGGGATAATATAGTGTTGGTACATTAAAGTGCTCTGATTCCTTCAATATATAATAGGAAAAAAAACAAGACAAACTTAACAAAAATAATGGTGACATGTTGAGCTTGAAACAGTCTGGAGGAACCATTTACTCCAGATTTACCAACACTTGTACTATCCCCTTAAAAGTGACCTGCAGATTCCTCCAAAGTATGCCAGGAAACATGACCAAATTAACACAAATAATAGTGATAGTTTGGAGGATTCAGTTGCACAAGATTTACCAACAGTGTACAAGGCTACAACTTTAATCTGCAAAAATAATATATGCTAATTTTCTTATCCATTAATTGTTAGACTGCAACACTGGGGTAATGTGCAAAAATGAAGTTTAATTTTCTAATGCATTAAACTTATCAAGATTGCAATGTTGAGGTAAAAGCAACGCATATGAAAATAAAGAATTATCATTGCAATTATTTCATCCAACTGTTACGTTGCAAGGAAATCGACAGTAAAAATTGCTCAGTTGCCTAAGTCAATGTTGAATCACTCTCACATTCGATTTCAATATGCATAACGGACCTGAAAAGAGTTAAGGGGAAAATACAGTGTTGGTAAATCTGGAACAACTTATTTTCCGATACTCCAAAACTATTCCAAGCAACAGTCCACCATTATTTGTGTTAATCTGGTCCTGTTGTCTGGCATAGGCTACTTTGGAGGAATTAATTAAGACGGTCTATTGTGCCAAAAGCCTACTATCTCCTTAATAATGAATATCCCAATTATATTTCCAAGTCATTTTATCCGAAGTTTTGCTACACAACACGAATTCACAGTATATATTTCGTGTATTAAATTGAAGCATATATTCCTCCTACTCTTTAATAATCACAAGCCAAGGAAGGAAAATATTAACAGTGAAGAATGATTCCTATGTGACTCAAATACGCAGCAACATAAAAATCCTAATGTTACCTTGCACGAATTATATATACATCAAGATTACAACCAGATAACAACAACAACAACAACAACAACAACAGCCAGGCAAAAATTATCCAGTAGTCATTTGATTTGAAAGGGCACCGAACAATCATCAGCAAAAGTGCATGTTAGAGTAGTTGTTGTGTAATATCTCACGAGACAGATTGGGTTGTCGTTGTTATTGTTGCTGTTAGCTTGTCAGGCCTCGTCTTCAATTGTCTAGAGTTTGTTTATGTGGAGATGACTCAGTGGGTTGGTGGGTGGAAGGGTGAGTGTAAAGTTTATTCATATGGGTGGGTTGGTGGGTGGGTTGGTGGAAGGGTGGGTGAGTGAGTGTAAAGGTTATTCATATGGGTGGGTTTGTGGGTGGAAGGGTGGGTGAGTGAGTGTTCCGTGGCAATATTTGAAGGACTCATTTACCTCCACTTCTCTGACGACATCACAGGGTCCCTTAATATGTTGACAAGTGGATGAGTGGGTGGTTTTGGTGGGAAGATTTACATACACGGGTGGTGAGTGAGTTCGTCTTGGTTGGTGAAGCATAATACACGGCCCTTGTCTCCCTCTATACTGTTGTTACGATACTACTGTTGTTGTTGTTGTGTTACTACTGTTGCCTAATGGTGTTGCTGTGTTGGTGATGGGAGGGAGGGTCATGAATTGCTGTCGTTGTTGATGTTATTTATCATTTTTCTCTCTCCTTAGCAACTCTTTTTAATTGTGTTTCCTCTTTCCCTGTCCATTTGTATAATTTATATCTAGTTAGTTGCCTGCCTCATTCTCTTTCCCTACCTCAACCTTATCAACATCTTTTCCCATTATCTTTCTCCCTATCATCTTCTCCCCTTTCACTTCTCTCTACCTTCACTACTGTCCCTTTCTCTTTCTCCTCCACTTCTCCCCTTTACCTCTCTTTCTACTTCTACTACAGTCCCCTCTCCTCTCCTTCTTTCTCTACCTCCTCCCTACTCCTTCTCTTCCTCTCTCCACTTCTACCCTCCTCCCTCCTCTCTCCCACTCCCCCTATTTTTCCTCACTCCTTTCTTCCACTCCTACTATTCTTCCTCCCTCCTCTCTTCCACTCCCCCTATTCTTCCTCCCTCCCCTCTCCCACTTCTACCCTCCTCTCTCCTTTCGTCCACTCCTACTATTCTTCCTCCCTCCTCTCTTCCACTCCTACTATTCTTCCTCCCCTCCTCTCTTCCACTCCTACTATTCTTCCTCCCTCCTCTCTTCCACTCCTACTATTCTTCCTCCCTCCTCTCTTCCACTCCCCCCTATTCTTCCTCCCTCCCCTCTCCCACTTCTACTATTCTTCCTCCCTCCTCTCTTCCACTCCCACTATTCTTCCTCCCTCCTCTCTTCCACTCTACCTATTCTCTCTCCTTCCTCCGCCTTGCAGCTGGAGTGTGAGGGAGTTATTAAGGAGCATTGGAAACTTAGTCTTCTTAATGTAGACAGGTATTTCCCTTCCCCCAGGCACGCCAGTCCCAAAGTGGCCTCGATTTTCAGCCACTTTCATTTCCAGGACAATCCGAGTCGAAGCGAAAAATACTATAAGGGGTAAAAAAACAATAAATATATAAATTGGTATACACAAGGGTAAATGAAACCAGTCTACAAAACAACCTATCGTACTTTAGTTACTTGGGTCAGTACGGTACTAAATTATTAAACGTTTGAATATTATATGACATGGGTATTGAGAGGAGTCTACCATATATATTACAAGGGGATTATGTTGAGCTATAGTAGGTAAGAGTTGTATTAAATTGTAAATGAAGACAAGTGGAGTGATTCACAATAAGCTAAAATAGAAAAAAAACTACACCTCATTGTTCTCCAGACTTGAGAATAACCCCCCAGGCGAGGCGAAGGAAGGTAGGTAGGGGAGGAGAGGTGAAGGGAGGTAGGGGTGAAGAAGTTAAAGGAGGGAGGGAGGAGGTGAAGGAGTTAGGGGAGGTAGGGGGGTAGGAGAGGTGAAGAAAGGTAGGGGTGAAGGAATTAAGGGAGGGAAGAGATGAAGGAGTTAAGGTAGGGAGGAGGCGAAAGAAGGTTGGGAGGAGGTGAAGGAATGATGATAAGGAAGGAGAGGTGAAAGAAAGGTAGGGGAGGATGTGAAGGAATTAAAAGGTAGGGAGGAGGTGAAAGAAGGGAAGGAGGTGGTGAAGAAAGGAAGGGGGAAGGGAATGAGTTAACTGATAGAGAAACTTTGCCACTGCTTCTTCTGTTATTCGTATATGTATTTATACATGTACAGTTCTCATAATAATATATTTGTTCCAATGTTGCATGAATAATCCAAAATTGGTCACTAGATAATGTATTCCTTTGGGTACATATACATTACATTGGAAGCTTGCAATTCCACCCAACAATACAAGGAAAACAGATAAGATCAACTAAAACTAAGGTAGCCTTGTTGCTTGAAATTGTTAGCGGAAATCACCATCCTCCCAGAATGCCATAACTATACCATGCCCTTAAGAGGGAAATTTTGTGTTGGTAAATCTGGAACAACTGAATCCTCTAAAGCTAAACTATTCCAAGCAACAGAACACCATTATTTTTGTTATTCTGGTATTGTTTCCTGGCATAATATGGAGGAAACAAGGCACTCCAATGTAACCAAAGTGAATTACCCCCTTAAGGACCCTGTGATCGAGTATGAAAACTAGAGGCTTCAGATTCCTCCTGACCATGCCATGAAACAAGCTCCTTATATATAGGTGGTGTTTCGTGGCAATATTTGAAGGACTCGTATAAATCCAATTTTCTCACTACATCACAGGGTCCCTTAATAAGAAGTTGGCTAGAGAGAGATGGTGGACAGGAAGTTAACTGTGAGGAACGCGGGAAGGGACAGGTGATAGTCTACGTATTTACGGTAAAAAATAGGGGGGGGGGGGGGAGAGAAGGAAAAAGCTACCATTCCACACCCTGTATTCTACTTTTACCAATTATACCACACCTGTACTTGATCTAATCTACCATACCATTAACTAAACTCTGCCATCCATACCACATCTGTATTCTACTTAACCAATTATACCACACCTGTATTCTACCTGACCAACCACACCTGTACTCTACTCTACCTAACCTATCATACCACACCTGCACTCAACTCTACCTAACCTACCATACCACACCTGTATTCTACCTGACCAATCATACCACCCACAACCTGTACTCTACTATACCTAACCTATTATACCACACCTGCACTCAACTCTACCTAACCTATCATACCACACCTGTATTCTACCTAACCTATCATCCCACATCTGTATTCTACCTAACCTATCATACCACACCTGTGCCCTACCTAACCAACCATACCACACCTGTATTCTACCTAACCTATCATACCACACCTGTGCCCTACCTAACCAACCATACCACACCTGTATTCTACCTAACCTATCAAACCACACCTGTATTCTACCAAACATATACCATACCACACCTCCTACCATACCATCCCACACCTGTACTCTATCTTTCATACATGGGAAATATTATTGGTATAGGATTAGCAGGGTTTATTTAATTCGAGAGAGAGAGAGAGAGAGAGAGAGAGAGGAGAGAGAGAGAGAGAGAGAGAGAGAGAGACGAGAAGAGAGAGAGAGAGAGAGAGAGAGAGAGAGAGAGTGTGTGTGTGTGTGTGTGTGTGTGTGTGAGATAAAAATACGATACTGTGGACCGTGACTGACTGTACGAAAGGGAAAAAAAGGTCAGGTGGGTGAGGAGGAGGACAACAAGAGGTGAAGTGAGGTGAGGAGGATGGGAAGGAAGGCAGGCTACCATAAGGAGTGGTAAATATCCGGTTCCTCAGCAGGCCTGTCCAGATCTGACTATAACCCTTGTTTACGAGAGAGAGAGAGAGAGAGAGAGAGAGAGAGAGAGAGAGAGAGAGAGAGAAGGAAGCAACAATCTGAAGGACAGAGAAAATTAACCTCAATATGCCAACAAGCTGGAAGTACAAGGAAAAAAACAAACAAGACTTTGTATGTTATTGACGGGGCAAGCAAGTTTAATTTGCTGAGTAGCCTAACAACTCTTTGCACCGTAATGTGAGATTTATTAGCATAGTAAATTCACGGCAATGATAATGAAGAGCTCGACAATAAGAATGATTAGTATGCAGAGACAAGCAGAGAGTAATAAATGTCAGTTGTTTATGTGCAAGCTGGGCACCTACCAGTAGAGAGAGAGAGAGAGAGAGAGAGAGAGAGAGAGAGAGAGAGAGAGAGAGAGAGAGAGAGAGAGAGAGAGAGAGAGAGAGAGACGAAAAACAAAATAGGCTACGTATATATGCCAATTGCAAGTATAGACATCAGTTTCAGTTTGTACTTTATTATGTATGATTCTCAGGGCCATAAATTTGTATGGGTAGGATCAGATGTAAAGCACCGAAATGATGGTAAACTATGAGTAAAAATATACCAAAATAATACGGATTGAAACCTAATACTGTAACAGAAATCACGTCCTAATAAGTATCAGTATTCTCCTTCAAAAGAGCTGCTGCACCTTACGACGGGTTCACTACACACACACACACACTGTTTTGGTCTGTCAGTTCAACTCGACAAACCAGTTTCTACCACTTGAACTGACGGATGTATAGTTGACCACCTCACCCCCTTTGGAAATCATGTCTCGTGTCCTTAACAAGTATAATATCAATATAAACGTGTTGGTACAAATAATATACAAATAGAGTAGTGTTAATACAATACAAATAATTATAAAAGGAGTTTGCAAATATAGTGGAGGGTTAGCCTAAGTCAGATTAGGATAATACAGTATAACCCGGTTTAGTTATGGCATTAGTAAGTAAAGTATCTGAGATGAACACAGCTAATATACAATACAAATAATTATACTTTACTTATTAATGCCATAACTAAACCAGGTTATACTGTATTATTCTAATCTGACCTAGCCTAACCCTCCACTATATTTGCAAACCCCTTTTATACTTATATTCTTTTCCATCCCAACACGGAATCAAAGGCTAATAACAATAAATAAAACATGTAAGTAGGTCGTATTACGAATGAAGAGGTCAATTTAGGTCCTAGCCTTTCAGATACCAGCAGCAATTTTATTCCAACCTCTTATAATAATCCAAGCAATTTGCCCTTGTGTATCCTGGGGCAGTTTACCCTAAGCTGACCTAACCTTGCAACAAAAGGAGCCTGGGGTAGGGGGAGGGGTAAGATAAATGGGGAGAGGGTGGTCACAATTTAGCTCGACCTGACGTGGACTGATGGGGTCATTCTTTGGCATCGATCTGACTGCTGAGGGAGAAGAAAGTGAGCACACACACACAGAGAGAGAGAGAGAGAGAGAGAGAGAGAGAGAGAGAGAGAGAGAGAGAGAATATTATATCCCTGTACTTCCAAGTTGGGCTATTCTTGCCTTTCCTCTACCAACAAGAGCCAAGGTGAGCATAATTAATCACCACCTCATTCCCCCTATAGGCTATACCCTCCATACATACGGTCGCTAAATGACAGACGAAACATTTGCACACTACCACGTTAAAAATAGAATACAATATAGTCCCACAACTATCAGTACCCATTCTTCTGTATAATGTATTCCGCTATTACACTCACCCAAAACATCATTCCTTCCTTTTTCCAGCGAGATTATATTTACCCAAAACAACATTCTTTTCTTCCTTCCGTGAGATTATATTTACCCACAGCATCGTTCCTCCCTTTATCCATAGAGTAGGCCTAATTATATTTACTCAAAGCATCATTCCTTTCTTCCTTCCTACGGCCGCTACCCAACGTGTGTCCTCGACTAGGCTATAACACAGAGAGTAGTGCTGCCGGCGATGTGGAACAAATAGCCTAATGTCTCTCTCCCTCTCCCCGTCACGCCATTGTGGACTCCCGAACCTCAGTCAGACCTCACCTCAATAACTATATAGGCCTACCCCCACTATAACCCCTACTGTACAACACAACAACACGCAGCTACAACAAGAGATCCGTCATCTGTACCGTATGTCTATTACTTTATTAATACAACCAGAAGCATTTACAACAAAAAAGCTAATACAATAACAAAAGATTAATTATATCCAATGATAAACACAATCACACCCAGCAGTAAGAAAACAAGATATGCAATAATAATAATAACAAAAACTACGTCTGTAATAACAGGTATAATTACAGTAACAAGAAGCAGAACCGTTATGAGAGCAATAATCATAAATAACCTCTGGGGCTTGAAAACTACTATAAATTACCTTTAGGGCAGGTCAGACTTTATGTTTGTATATGATGGTCGTTCAAACATGTATGTACTGAATGTTGTATGATATATATAGTTTAGGCCTAATTGACAAATACAAATATGCATGTGTACCCTTTTAAAGTTATGGACTAATTAGAGTGAGTTTTGACACTTTTTTTTTAAATAATACTCATAACAAAATTAATATAGAATTATTATGACAGAAAATGTGCAGCGATGATTATACATTTCATGGGCTCAATATGTTGTCATAGACTCCCCAGAATTTTTGTACAACATTAAGACTGGTGGTGATAGTTTGTGTTCATGAAACCGTCGCTAAACACAGTCCATTCTTGGGAAACTATAAAATCACCTGAAAGTTTTTGCTCTACGCCACTAAAATCCCACTAACATGACATCACTTTACTAAAGGCGCAATTCTAATGTCATGTGGTCTGATCCCTCCATGACATTTCAAAACTTACAGTATTCCCAAGTCTATTAGGGTACAATGATTTTATATTAAATCTAATTCGTTGCGTTTGATTTGCTGTTAGGTAAAATAATATTAGGTTGGGTTGCATTAGGGTTAACTTGGGACTTATAAGGAATGGAATACGTCTAATATTTACATACTATAGGGAGAGAAAAACTGAAGTTATCTTTCCATGGACAGTAACTTTGGGATACCGTCATGATGTGTGGAAAGTCAGACGACAAGGTTCAGTAACACAACCACGATAATTTATAAAAGGATCCGAGCGTAAAGTACAGTCATTAGTCCCCGAGTGAAAGTGTCAGGGTGTGTTCAATTAGACAAACACACAGACAGATTGCAATAGGACAGGAAAGCGTGACTACCATAAGCGGGTGTGTGTGTGTGAGATCTTGGTGTGATGCCATGTCCAGTGTCGAAATAATAATAATAATAATAATAACACCCCAGGGCCTCTCTCAATCTAGACTAGTGCTGATAATCACTACGCTAGAGGCACCCATTAATAATAATAATAATAATAATCTCTCTGATTGATAGACTACAGCTCTAACCACTACGCTACAGGTGATAATAATAATAATAATAATAATAATAACAATAATAATGGGTTGTGAAAGGTAAAGTATTGCGTGTCCGACCACAGACCAAGTGACGACGTTACTGACCTCTGGTGGCTGAGGACACTATTTTTTTGTTTTGTTTCTTATCATACGGTCACCTAAGAATAACAATAAGGTTAAAAACAATATGGGTATACGACTGTTATTGTGTTGCAACCACTCGCTGACGTTGGCTTTACTCACTGGTAGTAATGGTACACTTCACAAAAAATGAACATATAGATATAAAAATTACGTATGTACACAATTAAGATTCCATTTTTACCTTTGCATAGCCTAGCCAGGGAACTGCAGGTGTGTGTGTGTGAGGATAACTTACTATGATATGAAGCCTAAATTCAAGCACTAAAATAGCTAATTAAATAAAGATTACCCATAGAAATATAGAATATAATTAGATAGCCCCACCAAAATTATAAACGAACAAAACAAAATTAAATATTGCACAAGCATGAGGACTTGTTCTACCTTCACCTCCTCTGGTTCCCCTTTGCAAACAATAATTGACCGGTGAACCTTGACCTTACCTGATAGTATCATCTTCGCTGATTTGGCGAGATCAATAACCAAAGGGAGGAAGGACTCTCTCTCTCTCTCTCTCTCTCTCTCTCTCTCTCTCTCTCTCTCTCTCTCTCTCTCTCTCTCTCTGCGTGTGTGTGTGTTGTTGATGATTCAGACGGTTATGAACACTTGAGGAAAGAATATCTTTTTTTTAAGTGTTAGGCTACCATTGCCAATAACCAATTAATCTTCAGTACGGTAACTAGGCTACCATACGACTTCTTCATGTAGCCAAGCCTATAAAAAATAAAATGCCAAATCTACTGTGTCTATCTCTACGTAGTCCAGCCACATTTAAATTACAACACGAAACATACAGAGAAATCATTAACATTGAGGGGAGGCAAGATGCTTGATGTGAGTTTGTGTGAGAAACACGTACAGTCTGGGTAAAAACTTGTGTTGCCTCACTTGTCAACTGAACTCTTGATATTTACAGCATCAGCAATCAACAAAGGAACATAAAAGGTTAATTCACAACACTATGGATTTTCCAAGTTCACCCTCTGGACAAAATTGGCGTAATATTTGATTCCTCCAAAGATTAACAAAAACAATGGTGGACTGTTGTTGCTTAGAATAATTCAAACGAGAAATTATCTGTTCCAGATTTACCACCAGCACTGTATTATCCCCTAATTTAATTGATTCAAAACTCTTGCCTGCCACTGTACCGGGAGCACATCTCAGGTTACCATGAAGAGAGGAAGTTGGTACGATAAAGCAACCACTAGATCACCCGTATCCTGTCTCACACTTCCTTCCTCACTTCAACTTGTTTCACCGCCTTTTGCATTTATTCCTCCCTCCCCATCTCTCTCTCTCTCTCTTAGGAAGCTCTTTACTCACACTTCCTTCCTCTCTTCAACTCATTTCGCTGCCTTTCGTGTTTATTCCTCCCTCTCTCTCTCTCTCTCTCTCTCCAATATATTAGCCCCAAACCTCTCGAGTCTCTTTCCTATCACCAGAGATATGCTACGTAAAAATTTATAAACCTTTCTTATGTACGGATGAATTACTTAATGTGCGTCATATTAACCATTATGCATGGATAACTCACATAAGCATAACGACATTTTAATTATCACAAAAACGTATAGGCCTAATCCCTGGTGCCTTGCAATTCACCCTTTTGATGTTGTTTCACTAAATCCTCCTAATTATTGTGAAGTATGATTCACAAGACATCTGAGAGCCACAAAAATATGGACGACTTCACATAAATTACACACGAGAAAATTTGTGTTTCGTAATCGTATTAAAAATATCTAAACTCTGCCTATCTATACCATTAAAAATATAAAGATTAAGAACTCGTTAGCCAACACTACAAAGAACAGATTTATGGATACAGATCAGCGGTTTACGGGATCTTAGGGTTTTAAGAAGGAACATCACTCCTGATCGGGATAATCCTCATAAATTATGGGTAAAGCCTGCTGAGATGGACGGTGCTACGTTGGACATGAATGATCCAGCAAATATTGTGATAAGCCTAAGCACCTGTATAACTTGCGGCAATTACGGTATTGAGAGAGAGAGAGAGAGAGAGAGAGAGAGAGAGAGAGAGAGAGAGAGAGAGAGAGAGAGAGAGAGAGAGAGAGAGAGAGAGAGAGAGAGAGAAACACAGGTGTGCTGGAGGGGGGCGGTGGGTCAGGGCAGGTACACAAGGATTTTAAAGTCCCTGAGGCAAGAAACGACAGCTGAAGTATATTCCTAGAAACCGTAAACACACCAGTAATATTCTCAGTTGTGTGCTTAAAATGTATAAACCTCATGGCTAATCATCAGTATTCGTCCAATAAATTTTTGTTCGCTATAACACGTGTGAGTTGAAACAATATTACAATATATTGATAATTTCAGTGTTAAAATCTTCCAGACATTTTAATCATATATATATATATATATATATATATATATATATATATATATATATATATATATAGTATATCATGAAAAAATGAAGTTTATAAAATAATAACCACAGTTGAAACTTAATGACCGTACAATACTTTCATGACAGTACGGTAAGTACTTTAGTTATATTACGACTAAAACCGCTATACTGTACAGTAAATAATCACATCAAAAGTACCCGACAGAAATCCTGAAATGTAGACAATGGGATTGCATAAGGTGGATTGTGTTGTGTATTTGTAGTGCTTCCTTGGGGCAGTGATAGTTTCAAGCCTCGGTAAAAGCCAAGCATTAAGTTAGCATTGCTAGTTACTGCTGTGCTGTGAATCACAGTTCTGAGAAAATTAGCCGAAGTATAATTTATACTTCTAATTGAAACAGTTTGACATACCGACGATGTATTTTGACAATCGTACCTTCACTAGGCTACCCTTTATAACAGCACTCCACTCATATTACGAAATATTGGGGGGATTACTATGATACCATATAGTCTCGCATTATATAAAGTAATTTCTCTCGTGTTGAAATCTTACCTTTATAATCGTGAATATGACGATATGAGTGAAAAATTTGTGAAATTGTATTGATAGAGCCCCGCATCAGCCAGTACGCCAGTCACTTATTGTACAAACACTACCCAATATTTTTTTCAATTAGATAAACATCCACCATATCCACAAAATGAAGGTGGATGATATCGGATAAAAATATTTTTGTTATCATGGTACGACAATAACTTTACATTAGTACCAATCAATCATATTGACATCTGATAATAGTTACGATTGCAACGGATACCAAGGCCAATAAAAATATATATAAACCCGAGGATTTGGTAGTATGAGTAAGGCCAAAGTCATGGTTTGTCGAATATTTAAATTATATATACATTGCAGCCTTTATCACGTCGAATAAAGGGCCACAGAAGTTCTTAAGTTCTTGAAGAGGCTATAGGACCTTTAATGTCACGTGCTATTAATACATAACTAGGCTACCTAATAAATAAGCATTTGATGTAAGACAGATACCAACCCTTCTCAACTATAATCGACAATTCCTACCTTGTAATTTTAATTTGATTTTACAATAGCCTAAATATGCTAGGCTACGGGTATATCATCTATACATAAACCTATTTTCCTTTTTTACATCACCACATTATGATAATTGGGTGTAATTTTCTTTTTCTTTGTGTGTGTGTGTGCCGGGAGGAAAGATACAAACCATATTTACTTTAATGTCTGTAAATCCAAACTTAAATCACGAGGAAGGAATTGACAATCATAGTTGGGAAGGATTGGTATCGTTGTCTTACGTCAAATGCTAGTGTCATGAAACGTGTCATTAAGTTGTCATGCGGCTAGGAATACTACCCAAAGCATACAGTAGGCTACAGTGATTTCCATTGATACTACAGATAATGTCTTCCATGAATATATTTTGTGTACCGGGTATTCTTCAAAAAAGTACCATACTTGCTATTGCTGTGCGGATACCGGTACTTCATTTAAATTAAAGATACCATCAAATGTTGCACGTGGTATCCCGATTCCTGTTCTACATAGTGTTGCGTGTGAAGCTTGCCAAACTCATACTCCCACAAGATAAGAAGTTGTTTATGTTACTTTATCATGGTGCAGCGTTTGCATTCAGACACACTGAAACACATTTAAGTATTCGTGTTCTGAATAATCGGTTGAATGGACAGTGAACAGATGAAAGCATTCGGCAACTTGGGCAAGCACAGAGAAGAGATCTTATCTTGTTTCAAAAGTGGTTTCTGCATAAAGGACGGAGCTATGCCGGCTATAATTATTTTCATCTGCAGATATTGAAGTTACAAAAAGAAGATTAATTAGGAGAAAGTATGAGTAACAATGAAAACCGAGTGTGCTGGGGTACAGAGTCACAGACTCGTAAGATTGCATTGCAGTACCGGTACAAGATAAAAAAAAGTTGAATAAAATACAGCTTAAATAAGACACCGCGCGTACTTTACAGAACTTCACGTGTGTATGAATCTCTCTCCAGAAAAAAAAAAATAATAGGTAAGATGATTGACGAAAGTTTAAATAATTGAGACTTGACCTTCGCGAGAGGTAGGAGGAGGAGCAGCAGGGTATAACAAAGACGAAAATGTCTTGACTCGGGTCTTGCCAGAGTTAACTCACCCCTTTCCCGATCCTGCGGCGTATCTCGTACTTCTTGCTGATGTGAGTGTCAATCTCCGTGATGCCTTCCCCCTTGTCACCCATGATGCTGTTGTCGTTTCGTTGGTTTTGTGATTTAAGTAAAGGTGAGGGGGGGGAGATTCCAATGCCACCACGCTATAGTCACTCCGTTAGATAGAGCATCGTACGTCCGCTCTCCACCATTGTATCGCTCACACAGCTGACACACACGAGGACGACGAGGACAGCGAACCCTGCCTGACTCCCGGCGGCATCTTCCCTCCGCAGGTAAACTAGTCCCCGCCTACCATACTCACAACACACTCTTTAAAACACAAATAATCCAATACTCTGACTAAATCCGAGTTACCGGGTGTGTTCCAGGTTTCTTATACGAATTTTTAAGTAGAATATTTCGTTGAATAAAGTGTTGAAACCTGCGGAGTAACACCCAACACACTATGGCTTGACTGGTCGTCATGGCAACGTATGTGTCAACAGCTGATCCTCCCTGGGCTGGGGTCAGTTTCCTAGCATTGGTATGGTGACTTCGGCTGCTCCGGAAATGTCTACCTCCCTTACGATATATCCGTTCTTAATATAATTCTTACTATATTTGACTTTGAATGAATCATACAAAATTCTAGCTGTAGAAGGCAACTCCTCCACAAAGTAAATGATTTAAGCGCATGACATTTGTTGGTCAGCAGCAAGTGGAGTCAAGTGGAGTTGTCAGGATTCTCGACGAAACATTAATGTCAGTCTGTCACTTGTTAGTGCTGTCCACGTGTTATGAACTAAATAATGATGAAAGATTTTCATTTTCGTAAACAATGTTCACGGCTAAGCATCTTGGGCGGACACTCAGCACAATAGTCTATACCATATATTCACAGTAGGCCAAAAGTGTTTCAGTGGGGGTGTCAACTGTCACACATACATGTTGCCGATGGTGCTTTCAGGTCTGAGACAGTAACAAATTAATTATTCTCAGCTGGGTTGTAGTATACGAGTACATACTCCTGGACAGGGTAGGCTACTCAGTGCCTGCGATGTTGTACAGTTGTGGCCTGTATTATAAAAGGGCTTTGGTCTCCCCTTCGGACCCGAGCCTCTTCATTTCAAGTTTCCTCCTGTCCCTCCTTACCTTCTATTTCATTTGTGCTTGATGTCCTCCTCTTTAATCCCTTTGCCTTCATGCTACAATCTTTCAGACCGAGCGCCATCTTTGTCTTCCCCTTCATTTCTAGTTCCCATGCTTCTATCCCGATTTATTCCCTCACCATATATATATACCACAAATCCATTTTCCTGCCTCGATATAAGGTCTTATAGCCAGCTGCATTGTCAAGAAGGATGTTAAGAAGGGGCCGAGGTGGTAACCAATCTACTGTTTAAGTCCACATGAAAGTACTGCCTGAGTGACAACCCCTAGGGCCTAGGCCCTAACATTGGGTGCCTGCCTCCCATGGCCATGGAATGGTACGGTGTGTAGCCTACAGGGCCCTTTCCCCGATCCCCCATAACTGCACCGTGATCTGGCTAATCTGGACTTCTCGCCCAATTTGGCCAGGCAGCCTGAAGAACATTAATATTCAACAACAATGATGAGCAATTTCCTATTCCCAATCTGTAGGCCTATATTATCTCATAACCTTCTACTGCCAAAATTTCCTTTCCTCATCACTTGGTATGGGTGTAATTCATCGCTATATTGTAAAGAGGGGGTAATAAAATTCTGCTATACACAAAGCTTCATTAATATTTAAAACTGTACAGGGTAAGGCGGCGTCATTATAAATTACACGAGTCCTGCCACTACTCTCAGCCATCAGCTCCTCACGACACAAACACACTAACTATAGTATATTTTTTCTTACCTGATAGTACTGTACCTGGTATATAAACCCTGACCTTTCATACCTCCTCTGGCACTTAACAAGAGCCAGAATAGGTTATCCCTAAGTAACAGTTATGCAAAAAATGGATCTATATTTGTTTGTCTCATTACTATTTAGACATCATGCATGGAGCCAGTGAGCACGAATGGACATGAACAAGTACTGTCAGCAAAGAAAAAACAGGCTGTAGTAGAAATATGGGTCTCACTAAGATAAGGGTCAGTCAACAATTTCAACTTGACCTGATAAGGTTAATTATAGTACATTACAATAACTGAAGTGTCACACTCACACTCACTCTATTAATTACTACAGGAAAGTAATCTTTGAAAGACCCAAAAGGAATTGAATGTCCTGGGATTTTACAAGAAGAATGCTGTTTTGGATTTCTTCTCACATTTGTCTCACATGGAAGTGCAGCAAAATTCCTGAAATCTTGGATTATAATAGATATCAAATGCAAATGACCCACTTTGACAGTGTGTAACTGAAGTATGTTTAGTGATGGTTATACAACAATATCTAAGGGTACTGACTGGTTATATTCTTTGACATAACCACAGAGGTATATTATTTTTTATATAAAATATAGTACAGTACTCTTATATGAGCACATAGCAGAATTTCATGAAATTTCTAAATATAGTGTCAAGCTTTTGTAAATTATACTAATGTAAAAATATGCTACACAAGACATACTGTAAGAAAAGAAAGAACTGTCAGAAATTTTGGTCCATTATCTGTGATTCACAGGTGGAACATATATTATGTAATGTACTTGCTTGTCCTCTGTAATGCACTCTTCAGTTTCTAACAATTTATGATTCTTTAGTTTTCCATATTTGTTGCTAAAGTGCTTATGTACACTTAGTAATAAAGGAAATAAAGAAAGTGCCTTCCTGGATATATCTTATCAATTTGACATAAACTATACAACACTCATCTGGTGGAGCAAATCTCAACCCCATCCATAGGCTACAATGATCACCTGTATCTATGGTGTCAGTTATTTACACGAGAGGTTAAACAGTATTTTTTTTTAAGTTACTGAGCAGAGTACAATAATATTTTATATTTCTCATACATGTATCACACATACATGCGACACAATATGGTTAAGATTAAATCTTGATGTTTCTACCTTCCAATTACTGTTATCATTTGGTACCATCATTACCATTATTACAATGGTTCTAATAATTTTTATAGTGTGAATACAGTATTATGTAATAAAAATGATTACAGTAATTCATTTGCATTCTTTACATAATATATGTATAAAGCATGATATAAACTTTTGGCCCATATGTACACTCCAGTAATTTTTTAGCAGTAAAATATGCAAGTACAACAATAGAGGTATTCATTAAATGTTGTTCTGTAATAAGTTACCAGTACCTTAAATCAAGACTGAAATTTTTATATTATTTTTATAACTACAGTACTAACATAAGGTAATAGAAGTCTACTACAGTACAGTACAGTACTACTTGTAATAGAAGCAATCACACACAACATGCCATGAATAAAAGTTTTGTACAGTACAGTACAAGAAGCACAAAACAATCCATATTTCTCCAATAATTTTTTTACTCAAGCCAGTTTGCCAGGTACTGTACTTTTTAAGACTTCTGTCATTGTGTATCACCTTAGCTCTTTTTAATAAATGTCTGGGTGAATTGGTTTCTCCAGTGAAAGTTTAAACTGTCTATCAATGGTCCAAAATTCATGTACTAGTCCTCATAAGTATTTTTTTTCAAGAATATTTGAAATATGTTTTAGCCTAGATAGTATAAAGGGTTTTAAGCAATGACTGATGACATTTATATTATTTCTTACTACAGTACCTCCAGAAAATACATTTTTGCCTGAGAAAGCATTGTTCAGAGATTGAAAACCATTTCAATATACCCATTCAGAACAGTTTTTTCCTTAGGAAATATGCTTGGGTTAATGCCAAACATCATAAAATATCACAGGAAAATCAATGTCATCTAAGGGTTAATATACTGTACATAAAATGCATTTTATTGACTTTGTTCTCACATTTATATTGGTGTTTGGAAGGTGGATGTTGATGGTAATCACTGGCACGGACACAATACAATATTGGTGTTATACGTTATTACCAAATATAGTACCAAGACCATGTGGTACTCTCTGGCACAGGTAATGTTTTAAGTGATATTGTTGTATCTTTCAGTCGTTAAATCAACACGAAGGAATGGTATTCCTTTATGCAAACTAATGGTAGTGTTAAACTTTAAGAGACGAGGCCTATTCTTGTCTGGTGTTGCCAAATAATCACTGTCAATGCATATGGAAGATGCAGTAACTCCTTTTGAATGTAATTTCTGTAAACCATAATATGATCAGCTGCCAGTAGCTGCTAAAGATAAGGATGCCAGTTACTATTGATTTAATTCCAATAATTTCATATTGTAAGGGTATTCACTTAATATCCTGTATAGTTTATCTGCCTCAGTCCTGTACTATAAATCCTAAATGTCTGACATGCCTCATTTCCAATTAAATGAACCATGATGTCTAAATTAATTTGGACAGCAATTTAAAAGATTGACCTTTTTCCATAACTGCAGTTATGCATTTTCAGTAGAAATACAGTAAACCCTCATTATTCAGTACTGTATAACCTACTGGTGCTATGAGCATAAAATGTAAATTAGTACAGTATACTGTACATGTGAAATGTCATTCTGTATAGACTGAGGAAGAGTAAAAGTAGGGAGTGTACTGTACACAGTTTTAGTAAAACCATGTACAGAAAGTAGAAGCTACATACAGTATAATAAGGGTTTACTGTATATTTGTTTTATGATTTATCTTTTTTGCTTACTTTTAGAAGTTTGACAATAAATAAGTCACAACAAAATTCTTTTTCATACAATTTTAATTGTTTCCAGATCAGGCACTTACCACAAAAAACGACTTATTGAGCTTGCTATTTCAAAGAGGTGTACCGGTATTATAGTAATTTAAGAAACTTTTAACATCATTGATATGTATAACCCCAAAGCATGGTATATCAAATATTATACTGCATAAAACAATGCCAACAGAAAGAGCTTGAGTGCCAAATTGTGGGTTTGAGTTACTGTATTGTGACTTGGAGTTATGATGGGGCACTCGTAACATTGTGGCATGTACAGTATATCTTGAAACATTAAATCGCTGATATACTCTGACACAGAGTTTTTTATAAATATTATAATGCTTGTGACATAGATACAAGAAGTAACATTATATAATGTATACCCCTTCCGTGGGCATTGTCTTTACATGTTCTGTACCTCAATAACATATGGGTACCTGTACTCTCAAACATAACATTAAATTTTCTTTATTCTCTTTAATAGTTTCCTGTTCCTACTTAGAATATAATTACATTCATAATTTACATTTCAACATGCATAAATCATGGTTCTGTAATGTGTACTGTAACACCAAATCTTGGAATTCATACAGCATCTCCAGCACTATCAACAGAACAGTCACATATAAAAATATTTGTCTTACATTAGTAGAACTCCTTAGTCACGTATGGAATCTCAATAAATATGTTTCAAAATCATCTTTCAATTCTTAAAGCCAATAATATACTAGACTGTTAATTATACATTTAATATACATACTTAATAACTAAATTTTTCAGCGCATCATACAGGTCTCATCTCATAAAATCTTGAAACTCCACAACTATGTTTCACTTGTGTGATCACAAAACAATGTCGATTATCTCTGAATGCCTACTGTACTCCTCTGTGCAAAACACCATCATCGTTGATTATATTTTATTGACAGTGATACTTCTGAAACAAGGGGAAGCACTTCAACTCTCCTTGCACTTAATCTTATATCCACATTAGCAAAACATGAATAATGTGTACCAGGTAAAATATGCCTTCATGTTTACAAATAACGGTACATACTGGTAATCTTCAAAAGGTCATTACTTTTTCTTAGCTGAGTACAATATTCTCCTTATACCCAATAGAAATTAGGAAAGGAACTGTACTTCCCCTAGTTTTAAGAATACCACCGGCAGATTTGACATCTGATACAAGTTCCTGTTGTTGGAATGTAATCTGTGCCACACTACTTCTTGAGTCTGCCTGCTTTGGCATCCGTGATGGCTCCCCACAATTCAAAGATGAAGTCGTCTGTAAATCCAAAGGCTTCGAGGTCCGAGTCGTCAACTGCCTCGGCAAACTCCATCGTGTTTTGCTTCTGCTGACCCAACTCCCAGATCTGGGCCGCTGTACGGATAAAGGCAAGTAATGAATGTATGAATGAATGAGTGAAATAAAACTGTATTGCTACAGTTAGAGGCAAGAAACATCCACCTCACCAACACTTGTTAACACAGTAAAGAATGCCAGCAACTTCCACTCTGTTCTTACTCTCACCAATGCCATTCCAGAATCCACCCCACATCCTTGTACAGGAATTCTTTCATAACTCCATCCATGTACAAATACAACAACTGTTGTCATTCATAAACTCTTACCTAAGTCATTGTCATTGATGCCCATGAAGTTCTCAAGTAGTGAGTTGATCTTATCTGTAGCATAAGTTGATAAGTCATCCGGCTGAGGAAGAGGAAACAAGGGAATATATAAGTACAGCAATATATAAATCATTACTGTATTGTCTTATATACTGTATTTAATACATCTTTTGGCAATGAACTGTGTGTTACCAACAGTAACTTTGACAAATACTGTACACAGGAGAAAATTGTACTGAATATCTACTGTATAATGACTGCAATACAGTACACTATCTATCTATAGCTCCGACTCCTCGTTCCCTCCGGAAACTCCCTCCAAGGGGGTGGCCACGGCAGAAGTGTCTCCAGCTGTCCCTGTTCCAACACTCCCTCCTTATTTGTTCAAGCCCTCCTCTGCCCCCACGTTCCTGTCCTTTACATACTCTTCCACTCTGTTCTGCCACCTAACCGGCAGTCTGCCTCTCACACCAGGTCCCACAACTTCACTTCCATACACCTTCTTTACAAATTCCTCGCCTTGCATTCTCTCTACATGCCCAAACCATCTCAATGTATTACGCTTCACTCTCTCAACTACTCCACACTCAATACCACATCTCTCGTACACACTTTCATTTCTTTCTCCATCCCACCTAGACACCCCACATGCTCCTCTCAAGTAACTCATTTCCACAGCACCTATTCTAGACTGATGAGCCCTACTCCATGTCCATGTCTCTGATGCATATGTCAGTGTTGGAAGGATTATACTATTTCTCAGTCCCCTTTTCACCTCCATACTCACACTTCTACCCTTCATAATTCTTCCCAATGATCCTATGACCTGTCTACCCTTCACTGCTCTCTCCCTAGTTTCTCCTTCCATACTTCCATGTTTAGAACACTACACCAAAAATGTAAAAACATGATCATGAAATGCTGGAAATGAATTTTTTTAACTGTAGTACATTTTAAGCTAAAAATACCTTACAAGAGTGACAGACTGGGTAATAGTGAAAGGCCAGGATTAAGTATGGGCACCACACAGCCCATTTAAGGTACCAGGTACCATATAAAGGCGAGAAGGAGCCTTTGTGGATGACTGTCCAGGATGCAACACAGCACCCCACACTATTTAATACATTATGGAAGACTACACTGCATAATACCACACACATTCCTTGAAAAATACTATGGGAAAACCTGGCCTAGGGTTTGGATTTCCTTGGAGACTCGGAGCTGTTTGGTCAGCTTGAGGAACATCAACAACAAAGCAACCATACATGCCAACAACACATCACACACTCTATGCTCTTCCTCAGGGAACTAATGCTGTTTGGCAAGGCAGCCTGAAGAACATCATCATCAACAACAACAACAACAAATCACATCATTCACAACATAAAACACTCACCTGCCTGTGGTCCAGACAACATCAGTAACATACACCTTAAACACCTTGGACCACAAGGCATACAAGCACTCACTAACATAGCAAACTACAGCTACTCACACAACACATTACCCAACATCTGGAAACATCATCACCATCCCCAAACCAAACAAAGACCCCACACTACCCTCATCACACCGTCCCATCACCCTCCTTTGTACCCCCTCCAAAATCACTGAGCGCCTCATCATTAAACTAATCACACCACACATCCCCCTTGCATCTTCACAACATGGCTTCAGACCGCTACACTCAACAAACACCCTTCTTACAGACCTCACACAAAGAATTTTTTATGGCATCAACTCAGATAGACCCCCACACAGAACACTCTTAGTTACATTGGACATTAGTAAAGCATTTGATGCCATCCCCCGCCACAACCTCACAAACAAAATATACAACACAAACATGCATAATAACACCAAAAGATGGCTGGCCAGCTTCTTGGGAGGAAGAGTAGCCCATGTTACATTTGCTGGTCAGTCATCTTCTAACATTAAAAATTTCACCAATGGTGTCCCCCAAGGATCTGTACTCTCACCCACCCTTTTCAACCTATACATGCACGACATACCAACACCCCAGGCACCACAAATACACATAGCCTCCTACGCAGACGACATAACACTCACATGTACACACAGAAACGCAGACACAGCTACTCTCATCCTCCAACCCTACCTCAACACACTTAATGCCTGGTTCACCACAAACAGACTTAAAATAGCACCCATCAAGTCAACTATCACCCTTCTCACCAACTGGAACGCAGAACACCGTTACACACCACACCTCACCATAAACCACACACCTATACCACACACACACACACCCAAAATACTTGGCTTAACATACAATACATCCATGACATTCAAACAACATATTACGGCCATCAAAAACAAATGCATGCAAAGACTTAAAGCCCTCAGATCACTTGCCAGCACAACATTCGGACACAACAAGGAAACCACAACCACAGTATACAAGCAATATATTCGATCAGTGATGGATTATGCAAGCCCTGCCTGGGCTTCAAACCTCACTGAGACTCATCACAACACCCTTCAAACCATACAGAACAGAGCCCTAAAGACAATCACAGGCTGCACAGCTACCACACCCACAGACCACCTACACTATGAAACCAAAGTCCTCAAAATCAAGGATCACCTTGACATGAGAGGCACACAAACACTTGCTGCAGCCTCAACAAACCCACACCATCCACTACACTACATGGCACAACAACAACACCCACACATGCCAAGGAACATCAAAACAACACCCAGTACACGATACCATACACAAATACTATCATCTCTTACACCCTGCCCACCCCAAACCAATCTCCAAAAACACATCCATACTCAAATCACTCATCAATCCATCCAAACACTCAAAAACAACACACAGCTGCATGCACGACCTCCTGACATCTACCCATCCGAATCCTCCCTTCCCCGTGAGGACAGAGTCCACCTGGCCAGGCTGCGGTGTGGCCATCACCCGGCCCTTCTGACATATCAGAAGAGGCTGGATGGAGCCATTGCGGATGCCTGTCCGGGATGCAACACAGCATCCCATTCTATTAAACACATTATTGAAGACTGCAACGCACACAACCACACTCGCCAACAACACAACATACACTCTCTGAGGGCACTGTGGGAAAGCCCGGTTCAGGCCATGACCTTCCTCAGGAGCTCGGGGCTGCTCGGCCAGACAGCTTGAGGAACTTCAACAACAACAACAACATAGAACCAGTGGGGATTCTATCATAACTAAATAGTGGCATCGATAGTTGGACCCCTACTTACCGCATCCTCCACCTCAGCTTGTCCATTGGCCTTGAAGCGGAGAGTCTGCTTCCCACTACCATATCCCTTCTTGCTGCCGGACCGTGGATCGGATCGAGGCCCAATGTTGGCTGCAAAACAATGAAAAAGTTTAATCACATGGATGAAATGGTTCGATGATATATGAGGTATCCAGAAGTAGAAAAGCAACACTTATACTCAAACTTCTGGTGATGTCAACCATCTACCACCAAATACCCCATATATACTGTATACTTTTATTAAATAAACTCTAGTTTATCCCAATGGTTGAGTAAAATGCATAAATTTTAAGTCAGAAAATATACCATTTGGCTGAAAATTAAAGTTTGGTTAGAAAAAAGATGTGTTTCATATTACTGTATGAATATTATCCATAGATTCTTCCTCCAACTATATTTGGTTGGCATTTATCTAAACTGAAAAATAATTCCGACATGTATGGCTTACATGATTAACCCGAGGCCATTTCCTCCTGTTAGTAAGTTTTCTTTGACCTTCATCTATCTCTCATGTAATCAAAATTATACACGATACTATTTGTCCAAAATCAAGTGTTTCCTTTTAAATGTATCTGACTACAGTATCTTTAAATGGTGTCTTTTATCTAATGATTTATTATCAGTTCTAGACAATGGTACACTGTATATCATAATTGCTTTGGACCCTTTTAATGTACACTACAGTAGAACTAAAATCAGAATCCTTATAACTTCACATTCTTTTCTGTTATACTCACCAAAACCAGCTTTGAGAGGTTCAACAAGACGCATAACAAAGGTGGTGCCACGGGGAATATCCTTGAGCATCCTTGCCACTTCATAGTGTCGCTGTCCCACCAGACTCCTACCGTCTATCTTCTCTATGTGGTCCCCAACCTGTTTAGAAAGGCAGAAAAGGGAGTGATGAAAAGAATACTAATCATGTTAGTACAAAATTATGAGTACAGTTCCGTTTGGAATTCCCTGACTACTTCTGGCAACTTGTCGTCTCAACTTAAGATTTTATCTCTTATCTCATTACTTCAACACAATCCTGTATACAGATGTAAAAACCGATAATGGAAATCCAACAATCACACAATGCTGGGTGAATAAATACTGCATGAGTTAGTTTCCTAACCTGGGAATTTAACCTGGGGCCAGTAGTCTTTACACAAGGTTGCTATCCTCTTGGCCATATCATAATTAATGTCAGACAAACTGGTTCACTAAATCTTAAGGTAGGCCTACAATACACTCTTATGAGCTTGGCTCATCTGCAGGCGATTCTATATCGGAATCCAAGTGACAACAGATGGCTGCAGATTAATTTTCATCCCCATAGTGTAAGAAAGCCCTTTTCTTGATGCTGTACCAGCACTGCTCTAAAGTAAAAGATTTCTACTTGACTTTTGTAAAGAGTTTTCTGCAACTGTGCAACTGTTGATGTAATTCTACATTAAACTGACTCATTAACATACTCATTTAGGGTAACACAAAAAAGTTTATTTGCAATAAAATCCATTGGAATGAGTTATTGGAAAATGTTACATAACTTATTTACTTCTTCCAGATGTTCATCAATTTAAGGTGTATTACCCCCTCCTCTCCTCCATGCTTCACTGACTTACATGACAACCCGGCATTATCAAGGCAGTGAAGGAGCATATGATAGGTGGGCAAGTTTAATGTTTAACTGTTTTGGTTGACTCTCACTGACGCATTAACGGAACTATAAAACCATATACCTATACTATACACTTGTGAAGCATGGGGTGGCGTTCATTAATATTATCAACCAATTATCAATATAAGAATATCAGTCTATGTGTGTCAAGTACACATATTTAACTAAATATTCATTAATAAACACCAAGATCAAGGAAAACAGAGACTACTGTGTGTAGATGGATAAACATGTGGATGGATGGTTGTTAACGCCTTAACGGTGGAAGCAAGTCACATTAAATGAGTTGTGCTGGTTCCCAGATGCCACTCTGGGAGACTTGCTTGAGTGATGATGAGACTCGTTGCTTGGCTTTCTAGGGTTGATGGTGCACCGTGCATAAGCTATATTGTAATCGGTTTTGTGTTAAGTTGGTGCTGCATGTGGAATGAACCTCATCCACCTCATGCTCTTCAGTTTCATTATGCATAGAAGGAGCCAATTAAGATCTACTCTATATTTGGTGATTCCTCTAAACTATTCCACGTTTCAGAATTTTTCAAATTACAATAGCTAGGCGCTGTTTTGCTACACAGTTTGGATTCATGAACAGCTGCTAATTCATCAACATTGAACTGAAATGACTGAAACCCAGACATCCTTCTCGTAATAAATGTCCCCAATCACAGAAATATATTTACAGCCAATTATATTCCGACATATAATGAGGCTATACCTTAAAATCGTATTAAAACCACCCATCAGGCCTTGCTCATTGTATTGAGAAACCTAGGTACCGTAGCCTACTTGATGAAAAGCCCACCAGTTTTCCGCTTAGAGACCTAGATATAGAGACATTATTGAGCGTGACTGTACAGGGTGAAGATGAGTGAAGTGAGTACAAATAAAGGGATCAAGTACAAGAGCAGGGCCAGCTAACTTTCTTGTAATGGTGGTGGACAACAGATGGTTTGTATGTGTGTGCCTCACCACCACTCTCACACTTTCTCTACCTTCCTCCTCTTCTATGGTCTTGGTGTTAGAGGGTGATGATGGTGGTGGTATATACAAGTGATGATATAGGTGGTATAAAGGGGGAGGTGTAGGTAAGGTGGTGTTAGTGGCAGACGATGTAGAGATGCATGTCGTGTTCTTGGAAGGTGGTGTAGGAATACTGTATGATGGTGTGAACCGATGTTGGTATTTTCTTTTTCCTTCTTTCCTTGGTGTTGTGTTAACAAGCTTATAGATGTCTGTATTTAAGTGTTAACAGCATTAATTACAGTAGGTACAAAATGGGATGATGTACGCTAGTGTTGGACACGTATCATCTCACGGATTTTCTCCCTTGTCTCGTAATTAATGGTGAATGTGTAGGTAAATCAATAGTTCAGTAGTTTTATGCAGACGTGGACGTGCTGTATCTCTCCCTTGTCTTTTAATTACGATAAATAAGTTAATGGTACACGCGAGCAAGTCAATGGATCTTGAAAACTGACTGGAGGATAGAGGCGAGGAACTTTTCTCTACAAATATATAAGCGGTGTTGGTGTTGCTGTCGAAACATAATGGAGGGAGAGGGCATATGTTAAAATGTTAGGCTGTTAGTGTAGGAAGGCGGTGGTGTTGTTTATGATGATCGTGTGGTAGTTGGTGCAGTCGATGATGATGATGATGATAATAGTGTTGGTGGTAGTGGTAGTGGTAGTGTTGGTGGTGGTACAGTCGATGATGGTGGTGGTAGTTGTAGTGTTGGTGTTGGTACAGTCGATGGTGGTGGTGGTGGTGGTGGTAGTGGTAGTGTTGGTACAGTCGATGGTGGTGGTAGTAGTGGTGGTGTTGGTGTTGGTACAGACGATGATGGTGGTAGTTGTGGTGGTAGTGGTAGTGTTGGTGTTGATACAGTCGATGATGATGGTAGTAATAGTGGTAGTGGTGGTGGTGGTGGTAGTAGAGTAGGCTACAGGAGTGATGCGGGTGAGTCAGTAGAGTAGAGCGTGCAAGCAAGCAGCGTCTGTCTGGGATGCTGCTGTAGCCTAATGAGTTGATTACTGTTGATATAATAATAGTGATACTTGGCAGAGCACCCATCATATAAAATACTAAATACAACCTGCCGATTACGAATATATACTTATTTTGAACATTCTTGATCACAATGACTTCCCTAAACTCTTTGACTACCAGTGTTATGCCTTATAAATAAAATAATCTCCAGTAAATTAATAAAACATGATTAAAAATATTGCTTTCTAATCTCTTTGATACTGTTGATGTGATAAGCTGGAATAGTCAAACACCAGGCAAACAAAAGTACTGGAACATATTAATACTGACGAGTGTTTATTTTTATATATATTTTCTTTTTTTCTTCAGTGGATTAATTCAGGCGGAGAATAATGGATCGAGAGAGAGAGAGAGAGAGAGAGAGAGAGAGAGAGAGAGAGAGAGAGAGAGAGAGAACTGACAGGAAATAAAAGCTCCCCGGTCTATTAACATCATTAGAGTCAATGTGGTTCCTTAGTCACACATTCTCTCTCTCTCTCTCTCTCTCTCTCTCTCTCTCTCTCTCTCTCTCTCTCTTTCGATCCTTCTCATAATCTCTCTTTGCCTCTTCATCCTCTCCTTTCTGCTTCCTCCGTCAGACAAGAGGATCAAACTGTATGCAGCGTATGTTGAGAGAGAGAGAGAGAGAGAGAGAGAGAGAGAGAGAGAGAGAGAGAGAGTAAATATTTGTGTAAACGGAGCTAGGAAATGTGAGTGTATTACCGGTATGAATTTGATTTTATAAAGGTGTGTGTGTGTGTGTGTGTGTGTGTGTGTGTGTGTTATACAGATGTGATGTGCGAGTGAGTGTCACGTACACGAGTGAGTGAGTGAGTACAGACGACACTGAAACTGGTGTGAAGACGGCCAGGTGGTAGTGAAAGCTGGAGGGGGCATACACACACACACAGGCTGGATGGCTGGCTTACACACACACACACACACAGACTGGATGGTTGACACACACACACACACACAAAGACTGGCTGGCTGGCTGACACACACACTGGCTGAATGGCTGACACACACACACACTGGCTGGCTGGCTGGCTGACACACACAGACTGGCTAGATGGCTGGCTGATACACACACTGGCTGGATGGCTGACACAAACACACACACACACAGGTTGAATGACTGACACACACACACACACACACACACACACAGACAGGCTGATAGGCAGAGAGGGAACACACACACACACAGGCTGGTAGTCAGAGAGGGACCACACCACACTACGAAGGCAAAAGTCCTCATTAATATGGAAAGTTGTAGCTACACCCACCATTAACCCTTTCAGTATACAAGTGCCAGTAACCCCTTTATACATATTATGCTGACTAATGCTAAACAATTATCTAATTTAGAGACAAAGTAGAGTTACTTTTAGTCAGAGTTTTTTTTCGTTGCCTGTATTCATTTATATTAGTCTAGATCGTATATTGACAGTGAAATACATTAATATTTTCTCTACAAATGCCGAAGTAGGTCCTAATTTATTTCAGTTACGTAACACAGCGAGTATTCCAACACGAAAAGTATTTCTATTACATCTTCAGGGGTCAATTAACAGTTTCTTACAATTTTCATGACTAACGCTGAACGATTCCTTCTGTTGGCGTGAAATCCCTCATATTCAGATATATATATAATTTAGGGAGACATGTAGGCTACTAGTAACTGCCTGTACTCATAACATTACTGTTTCCTTGAACCGTTACTGAAGACTTTAATTTGTTTATATTAGTATGAGAGTCATTAACTGAGACAAAGCTTTTACTGTTAGATGATGTACAGATGGAGACAGAAGTTTATATACTATACAAATAACTTTTAGACTTTTATCTTTCAGTGTAGCAGAAGATAATTATTACTTTCATATTTTCAATTCGAAGTAACTGTACTGTACAGAGGTAATATTATTATGTAGGCTACGTACGTGTTTACAAAGTATAAAGTTAAGTGTACGAGTATGATCATTTCATTTATTAGTGTGATCATATCAGTGTGTTTACGTCTTTAAGGGGGAAGTACAGTGTTGGTAAATCTGGAGCAAATGATTCCTCCAAACTATTCCAAGCAACAGAACACCATTATTTTTGTTCATATGGTCCTGTTTCCTGGTATCTTTGGATGAATCACGGCACTACAATGTAACAAAAGTGAATTACCCCCTTAATTAAGGAGAAGTATAGTGTTGGTAAATCTGGAGCAACTGATTATTCCAGGCAACAGGCCAACATTATTTTTGTTCATATGGTCCTGCTGTTTCCTGGCATAGTTTGGACGAACCAAGAGTGTATTACCCACTTAAGGACCCAGTGATCGTGTATGAAACTTGGTGACTTCTGATTTCTCCTGACTATAAAACGAAACAAGCTCCTTCAATATAGGTGGTGTTTTTTATGGCAATATTTGGAGGACTCACTAACCTCCAATTTTCTGACTACATCACAGAGTCCCTTAACTCCCTCGGTCTTCTCACCTCGATGTGCTGGATCCTGTCTATAACGGATCCCTCTTTGATCCTCTTGATGAAGGCGTACCCGGCTCCGTTGTCAGTGATGGTCAGACCTAACGCGTCCTCAGTCTTGGTGATTTCAACTTCCTTAGGCCGTCCTGGTGGGCAGAATAACATGGGATTAGTTAAAGGGATAGTAGGCCTACATGTGTCTTTTTTAATTAATCTGGAACAACCGATCCCTATAAAACTTTTCCAAACAACAGGTCACCAAAAAATTTGAAAATATGGCATAGGTTGGAGAAATGGTTCTCAAACTTTTTCTGATGGTTACCCACTTTTCATACATGATCCTTATCCATTGCCCCCAATTCCATCCATCCATAAGCAGTGACTGTCGTGTCCAAATAAAAACCACTCTAGCAGTAGCCTACCTGTAATTTTTATTGATTCCAATCGTTATTTTTTTTTCTTGTTTGAATTTTTTTATTTTTTTAATCTCAATGATATCATGGCCCCCTATTTTTTGCTATATGGCCCCACACAGCCCCCAGTTTGGGAACTACTGGTCTAGATGAATCATAGCTTCTAACATCTACAACAAAATTAATCACAGACCCCCAAGTCCAGTAAATGATGAGAGTGAAGGTGTAATAAGTGTTCACCAGTTTCACTTCTTTGTTAAAAAATGAGTTTATTATTGGATGGATTATCGACGTGATGAAGGCTTGGGGAGGGGGGAGAGTGGACCTGCTGGGGTTGTAGGTGGGTGGAGGGCCGGGATTACTGGGGAGGAGGTAGTGGTGGAAGGAAGCAGTTGTGCGAGGAAGTCTTTGGAAGAGTATATAGTCAACTGGAGGCTTGGGGTGGGAGGGGGGGGGGAGGTAGTGGTATTTGTAGGAGTAATTAGAGCGGTGATGGGAAGCGTGTGGGAAGGGTTATAGTAGTAAGAGAATGTGATTGACTACGTGATGGAAGGGAGGAAGTCTTGCGTCTCTTCTTTAAAAAATTGAACTACTCGTTTGGCCAGCTATCGCATATACGAACCCCAACACGTCAACGATGACTGGCACGATGGTTCCTAAATGTGTGGGAAGGTTTACAAAATACTGATTTATTGAACAAGATGAAATTCATAGCTTTCATTGAATTAACTTTACATATTTCTGTAATGTTACTTCTATAAATCTGAAAAGTACTGTTACAATAATATACACACACATATATATTCTGTTCATAGCCTGTCTATCGTGTGTCTCTTCATCTGAGAACAGGAAAACTCACCACCAATATTCCCATTAGCGATATGTTTTCTGTACAACTCTCCGAACTTTAGAGTCACACAATAATTCACACCGGTTATGCACGAGTAGGCTACACACACATGGAGGTTCACTGCTCTTTCTTAATAATTTACTTTAGTCCTTAGTTGTGCCCGAATTCGTCCTGGTTATCCTACACCGATTGTCAGAAATTTAAAATATATATGGTACAAACTTGGCGTAGTGCATACCTTTGCAAATACTAATAAAGTCTATGGTTAGAGCTGCTCACATTTCACCATCCTTTATATTCATTAATAATAATGAACTATCGGTATATCCATTCATGACCTTGATCTTTGACCTTTGATTAATCAAAACTGAATCACTTTTTTATATCACAATAATCAGTTACCTTATGAGTTTTTATCACAATTCATGCATAACATTTTAATTATGTTTGTTACTAACAAACAAACACACCACCAGACACACAGAGACAAAAACATATTCTCCTTCCTCAAACCCAGTCTTCCAAAAATGAATAAAAGAAGGGATTAATTCTGCGACTCGCCTTAGCCCCTGCAGTGTGTCCCAGGGGTAAGGAAGGAAGGAATGGGAAAAGGTTATTAGCAGAGGTAAAAACATATCCTTTCACAAACAGTCTTCCAAAAATGAATATAAAAAGGGATTAATTCTGTGGCTCGCACTAACCTCTGCATTGTGTCCCAAGGGTAAGGAAGGAAGGAATGGGAAAAGGTTATTAACAGAGGTAAAAACATAATCTTTTCTCAAACAGTCTTCCAAAAATGAATTAAAAGAAGGGAATAATTCTGCGACTCGCACTAAACCCTTTGCAGCGTGTCCCGAGGGTAAGGAAGGAAGAGTGGGAACGAGTCCTTCATCTTTAACCAAGAGACGCTGTTGCCGATTCTCACTACCACACCACTCCTCCTCCTCCTGTTGCTTTCCACCTCTCTCTCTCTCTCTCTCTCTCTCTCTCTCTCTCTCTTCATGGTAGCAACCACTAAAATGAGTTTGTCTGTGAACGGAGAAAGCCAGGGAACACACACACAGAGTTGTAAATAAGAGAATAGGTCTTAAAGCGAAACCTATCGCTTTACTCGACCGGCACAGAACAATGCTACCGAACAGTGTATGAGTAAGTTGACAACAAACACCAGAAATCTAAGACTAAGCTGTTGTTTATGTATTCGTGACTATCTTTAAAGATATAATTCACTTTTGGTACATTGGAGCGTGTTGATTCCTCCAAAGTATGCCAGGAAACAGGACCTGATGAACAAAAATAATGGTGTTTCTGTTGCTTGGAATAGTTTGGAGGAATAATTTGCTCAGGATTTACCAACACTGTATCCTCCCCTTAACCTTCAGACATCACTTGCCCTTCCTTTCGATACGGTAATGGAAAATTGCTGTTGTTATTATTATAAGAGTGAGAGGACGAATTTAATTATATTTCTTAATTATCGACGAATAGGAGTAGGATAACCCCACAAAAGCCTAAGAAATTAAATAAGAAAGCAAGTGCAAACAAAACATTCGTCGTCACAATTATAAACAATAACTGCACTATATACTGTACAGCCACAATCAAATAACTTTCCTTCCGTCGCAGTAAATATCTTGGTAATAAAGAATAACACGTGTATGATTTTGCAGCACCTCATAAGTATAATTGATTGGTTGAGTTGTCGTAAGGTATTGTATGATTATATTTTGATATGATACTAATTAATTTACACGATGGAAGGAAAGTGTCGGTGGATATTTGATTGTGGCTGTACCTACTGTATACCGTCAGCAGTCAAATTTCAATAGCTGACAATCGATGCTTAGTGACACACACAGAAAATTCTCAATGTTTTCGATAATGGGAGGTATCGCTGCCCACCACCACCACCACAATAACAACAACAACAACAATCATTATTATTATACTCTGACTTGTTATTACTGACGCTGCTGTGTGTGGCCACCGAGATAAACGCAAAATATTACATCACAACGTATTAACGAACACTTTGGTGATTCAGGTGTTTAGGGAGTTATACAATGGTGGATGAGACGTGTTGTTGTTGGAATGTGGGAGGTTCTAGATTCGATTATACTGTATCACAACACACACACACACACACACACACACACACACTCTCTCTCTCTCTCTCTCTCTCTCTCTCTCTCTCTCTCTCTCTCTCTCTCTCAACAGGAAAACGTGGACCACTTCTTCATTGTCCTGTATTCTAATTTCACAGTTAGGCTACTCTTCTATCTTGACTCTTCTCCCTCAGTCAATCATTAAGGGGAGAGAATAATGTTGGTAAATCTGGAGCAACTGAATCCTCCAAATTATTCCAAGCAACACCTAGGCCACCATTTTTTTTTTTTTTTCATCTGGTCCTGCTGTTTCCTAGTATACTTTCGATTAATCAAGGCTCTGTATTGTACCAAAAACGTGTATTACCCCTTTAAGTCCCTCCCTTGCATATTTCCCTCTCTCATTCACAAACTCCCTCCCTCATTCATGCACTCACTCACTCCCTCCTTCCTTCCCTCAGTCACTCACACACTCCCTCCTTCCTTCCCTCAGTCACTCACACACTCCCTCCATTACTTACACACAAACTCACACACTCCATCCCCCCCATCCCTCACTCTCTCAAACAACCACTCCCTCCCTCCGTACCTGGCACCTTTACTCACCTTTCCTCTCACATTCACACACTCCCTCCCTCAATCACTCACACACTCACTCTATTACTTACACCCACTCCTTCCCTGCTAACTCTCTCAAACAACCACTCCCTCCCTCCTTCCCTGACACTTTTACTCACCTTTCCTCTCACATTCACACACTCCCTCCAATACTTACACACAAACTCACACACTCCTTCCCATCCCCCTCACTCACTCAAATACCCACTCCACCACTCCCTGCCTGACACCATTACTCACCTTTCCTGTGTGCAAATATGAAGTCATCGAGGCCAATCTGTCCACCGAGGAGTTTGGTCATGTCAACCTTGTGAGTGTTGAGTGTGCAAAACAGAATCTGAAATGGAAGGCAATGGGTCAGTTTTATACGAGGGAATGGAGGGATGTGTGTGTGTGTGTGTGTGTGTGTGTGTGTGTGTGTGTGTGTGTGTGTGTGTGTGTGTGTGTGTGTGTGTGTGTGTGTGTGTGTGTGTGTGTGTACCAAATCTGAAAAGTTATGGCAATTCATCAATATTTTACAAGGGAGTGGAGGGACGAACGTGATGTACCTTAGTTAGGTTTATCAGTAAGCACAGTCGCGTTTTTTATTTTATTCTATTTTTTTGTAAGCCATTATGTTTAAAGATACCGCATACATTGGGCATTGAATATCTATTGAAACGCAACTATGTGTGTCATATGCAGCCAAGTAAAAACATAAACAAAGTTACCATACGCTGTGAACAATATTACGAGTAAGTTTTGTAAATAATTGTAAACCTGGGCTCGATGTCAGTCCTCTGATGCTTCATATAATTTTTAGTTGTACTCAGAATGTGTTTAGAGCGAGTGTCTTCTTTAAAGGGTACAGCCTATCATAACAAAGGCATTAACATTTTGTGTGACGAGCCTTTTTATGTACAGGTGCGGACACATGAAACAGACACACTTCAAAAGGGCCCCTTATCACATATAGAATCGATCACGCCTCTACACACAACGCCTCATCCTATCCTATAATCAGGTGTGTGTGTTTTATATGTCCCCAACTGTACCCTAGAACACAAGAGTACGTACGACCTGTGAATGAAGCCTGTCAGCTGCTTCCACAACTGATCACTGGTTGAGGTGGAGGGGTAGGAAATGTGGCGAGGGTGGAGGGGAAGAGAGGATATGTAGCAAGGGGGGAGGGAGAGGATTGTGGCGAGTGGGAAATGCAAGGGAGGAAAGGAAACATTACGTGTGCCAATGAACAGTCACGCTCAAAAGTCCAGCATAAACCATACTTTCTACACTGACCATGCACGTTACCACTCATAAACCATCCATCATAAGTGAGATTGGGTTCATCGCACACCTAGTACAAATTCCCATGATCAAAGTGAGGAGTAATGTGTACAATATGTGTATGTTAATCCTATATTCTTCTCAATAAGTTCAGTGATAACAATTATATTCCTGGTGTCGTCGTCTGAAATAAACACAGATAACGTGAGTGGGATGTATGTATGCTTTATTGTATACCGCAGTCGCCTTCATACTTGCTTGACTTTGTGTGGAGTATATACGAGCCTAAAGATTGATGCACTCGTGAAAGCATTTTGTGTTTTTATAGCCTACGTGAGCGACACCCCGCCTAGATCTCAAGTAGTGTTACATCACCAGATTGTCATGAGAGGAGATGGGACGTTTGTTTCTCCCTGACTGTCTGTGCTGTAAAAAGGGAAGTGATTGAGGAAAAGAAGTGTGCATAAATTTTTGGTTGTATCCTTTGGTTTGCTTATCGGATGTCTTACTATTCTCTCTCTCTCTCTCTCTCTCTCTCTCTCTCTCTCTCTCTCTCTCTCTCTCTCTCTCTCTCTCTCTCTCTCTCGTCGTTAAGGCCAGGGAAATGCCATTAACTCTAACAACCCAATTTCCTGGTCAGTGTTGAAAGTCGAGACGATTTTTTGATACAGCGAGTGAAAGTTGACAGTGGTGTGGACATACTGAACATTCGCCAGTAAAAGTTGGTCTGTTTGGTAGTTAGCAAGTTAGTGAGGTAGTTAGTTAGATAATTAGTGGGTAGTTAGTTAGTTACTTTGTTTAAATAGTCAGTCAGGTATTAAATTAAGTACCTATAGTTAGCTGGGTGTTTGGGTATTGGTAATGAGTTGCTTGCTTTGTTTAGTTGGGTAGTTCATTAGTTACAGTTGTTAGTTAGTTAGCTACTTAGTTGACTGGCTGGGTACGGAGTAGGATAGTCAATTGGTTGGTTAGTTTAATGGACTTTTTTCTGTGAGTAGTCTAGTAAATTTATGATATTTGAGGGTCAGTGGCAGAGAGTAAAGGATTATTTCAGATGACAAGTAGGAGAATGTGTTTTACTAGTAATGAAAAGTAGCCTAGTCGAGGAAAGGGAGGGAGGCTGCTGTGTTTACGGAAGGCGGGGTTGGCTATATGTAATGATTATATCAGCTGTTAGAAAGTTAATGCATGGAGGAGAATGTTGGTGAATTTATACTGCTCAAGGAAAAATATTATCTGTCTGTTTATTAATCTATCTATCTATATATATATCACACACACATGCACACACACACACACACACACTCATACACAGAGGTTACACAGATTGATTACTCTCTCTCTCTCTCTCTCTCTCTCTCTCTCTCTCTCTCTCTCTCTCTCTCTCATACACACACACACAGATTGATTTATGCACATCACTGTACTTCTGCTTTCCATCACGTGAGAGATATTTACTGTTATAAATACGTGACGCTTTGTGTAGAGTCTCTGTTTTGTATCTCTCTCTCTCTCTCTCTCTCTCTCTCTCTGTGTGTGTGTGTGTGTGTGTGTGTGTGTGTGTGTGTGTGTGTGTGTGTGTGTGTGTCTCTCTCTCTCTCTCTCAAGTAACAATCCATGGGGCCAAATTTGAGATTGAGGGAGGGAGGGAGGGAAAGTTTAGTGCCACCTACAACAAGAGTGAAATGACAGGTGTGTGTGTGTGTGTGTGTGTGACAGGTGTGGGTTGTGGTGGTGGGTGGGGGTGGGGGGGTAGGGGGTGTGGCGTGGGATCTGGGTCACACATACTTCCCCATTTACCCCAACTTCCCCTTATATCACTTACCTACAACACTTATATCGTTACCTAAAAAACTTATATCGCTACTTATAACATTTAAATCCTTACCTACAACATTTAAATCCTTACCTACAACATTTAAATCCTTACCTACAACATTTAAATCCTTACCTACAACACTTAAATCCTTACCTACAACATTTAAATCCTTACCTACAACACTTAAATCCTTACCTACAACATTTAAATCCTTACCTACAACATTTAAATCCTTACCTACAACATTTATATCCTTACCTACAACATTTAAATCCTTACCTACAACATTTAAATCCTTACCTACAACATTTATATCCTTACTTACAACACTTATATCGTTATCTACAACCCTTTTACAGTAGCTTATTGGCGTACAGTCACGAGCACTAATAAGTATCCAGGTGTGCTTCGTATACCTAGAGACAGTAATAAACAAATGCACAGTAAAATTTCCATTGGAATTACTTCGTTGGTGAATTATTGGAGGACTGTTCAAAGCTTCAACCAAAGCTGTATACTTATTAGTGCTCGTGGCTGTACAACCCTTATATCACAACATAAACAGTAGTCCATTTACCTCAACTTATATCCTTCCCCTTATATCGTTTACTTACAACCCTTATACTACAACTCTTTTATAGTAGCTCAGTGCCGTACATTCCTTAATTTAAAGAGTACATATTATTTAAATATGTACTGTTTACTGTAATCATAAAATACAATATAATATTCAGTACAGTACATAAGCCTAGCGTTTCCTTCTTCCATCTTTCCTATCCACTGTTTTTATTTCATTCTGAGATTCTTCATTTTCTCATAATAATCTTCCCTTCTAGTGTAATGTTTTGCATGGTAGATTATCTCTTGTTCCATCCTATCATTTTTTCCTTTCCATGTATGTGTGTGTGTGTGTGTGTGTGTGTGTGTGTGTCGACCTCACATTAAATATTCCAAGGCAAAGGTCAGTCATTGTCTATATTACCCTAGAGAGTGAATTTACCAGGTCAGAGAGAGAGAGAGAGAGAGAGAGAGAGAGAGAGAGAGAGAGAGAGAGAGAGAGAGAGAGAGAGAGAGAGAGAGAGAGAGAGAGAGTTCTAAGTCAATTAATGAAAGTTGCAGATCATATCGGAATATTGCAGATTGGATATGAGAGTATATACAGGTAAAAAAGTGTGTTTGTGTGTGTTGCAAGTATAGAAAAGTGTATGTTGCACACCAGAGACAGTGTTGCATGCAGTTACCCAAGTGTTGTGACCTCATTATACATTACAAGTTCATGATCAGAGCCCAACTAACGACGTGTGACGAGGGCAGGCAAGGTCATTCCTAACCTAGCCTAACCTAATGTATAGAATGTAGAATTTTTTCCACACTATATTTTATTTTCCTCCACCCACTGTTTTCCATTCCTATGCTGAGGGAAGGGAGAAACTAGGGAGGGTAAATTATAGGTCTACTGATTCCTCCAAACGATGATTCCTGGCATATAGTTTGAGGAATCATTTGCCCTTCAATTTGCCTAAAAGATCAGTTGTCAACAATGAGCTTCCCATCAATTTAATTCACTGTTACTAGGTCCCATTCCAATCCTTCAGTTCTCATATTTTGTTGTTGTTGTTGTTTTTTTTCAACTGACCATAATTTCTCAACAATCTACTTTATTTTATTTTCATTTTCATTTTTTTTTTTTTTTGTATGTGCACAAAGACGATATCATGTTTTCTTTCCCCTCACCTTAATTATAAACTCATCATTCAAATGTCATACAGCATCAGATGAATGAAAGTGAGTCATCTGAGTGAATCGTATGACCTAATAATTGTTAGAGAGAACTTTCGTAACATTTATCGTTGCCGTTTCATTGGAAGGTGTTGCATACAGGACTATTGGGTGTGACTGTACTGTACATTAGCCTATACTGTATCTAATCTGTAACTATTGATAAGGCTTGGACTACGCCGCTTGCTTGGACATCTGTCTGACATGTATATCGGTGTGACTCAGTTCTCGTCAAGGTGGTTTGTTAAGGGGAAATTCTCTTATTGGAAGCTCTCTGATTCCTCCATAATATGGCACGTAACAGATCCCCTATCAGTGCCACTGAGGATGTCTGTTTTCTGGCATTGTTAGGAGGAATCAGCAGCCTCATAATTTACTAACAAGGCAGTCTCCTTAAGTGGATGGTATACTTCTGGCACATTAGAGCCTTAATTCTTCCAAAGTATGCCAGGAAAAAAACAGGATCAGATTGACACAAATTAAGGTGGACCGTTGCTTGAGATTGAAAGGTCGCCAATAATTGGCAGTCAATGGGAAAGTGTGAAGCACACACTAGAGTGACTAGACTGTATAAAATACAACTATAGCACACATCACAAAGATGATGAGTGGCCCAGAGACCTCTCCACACCCGTGAAACCCGAGTCAGCTTCGGCTATGGCTACATAAGCAGGAAGGCCTCAGACAGCCAACTCAAACCCCCACCTCCTGCTCTCAGGGGTTTTAACCCCTGACAGTGTCCCGAGCAGGACTCGAACACTGGACCACAGAAACTGCAGCCGCGAAATCTTCCACTGTGCTAGCCAGAGGCTAACGTTGCACCAGTTTTATCACCGACACTGTACTACCTCCCCTGCATAGCCTAATCATTATCTTGCAAAAACCAGTCAATAACAAAATGGGGTGGTTTTATGTCCAGGAATATTGGAGGGCTACTGATTACTGTTTGCAATGTCAAGAAACAGAAACTCCTATTAATAATATACTGAGCTTGTCTGTTTCTTGGCATGGTTTGGAGAAATCAGTGGCCATCCTATTCTCAGTCAAGATGATGGGTAGACTATTTACGAGGTGAGATAGTAATCGATTAACTCGTCTCGCATTCACTTACTTAACACACACACACACACACACACACACACACACAGAGAGAGAGGAGAGAGAGAGAGAGACATTGCCTAACTTGTCTCTGTGCCCTTATAAGTATTGTTTGGTAAGTTTTTGTGGAGGCGGTTGTACAGTCAACATCATAAATTAATTTTACTTTAACCCTACCTACACTAATATAATACTATATATATAGCTTAGTGATGACGTAACAGTTTCACAACAACCAATTAGAGAGATATACCTCAGGAACATGTTATTTTAGGGCTTGCATTTACTATACATATTTTACAAACTGTAGATGAGAAAAAGGTTATGTAAATGCTTGCTGGAATTTGTTTTCATTTGGGTTATATTTAGCTTCCAAAATGGGCCACAAAATGAGATGAAGGAGCCTATAGGTGAATTTTCATCGAGTCAGTAAAATCACTACAGAAACTAAAGCCAAAACACAAGAATATCTGGGTTCACTAAAGTTTAGTATTACGAGTATGTACAGTAGTACTCGGAGTGTAGCCTATCCCAAACACCCATGTCTTATTTACCACACACACACACACACACACACATTCTCTCTCTGTTATACTATATGCAATCACAATATCTTGGGATAAGGTACAGCATAGTCTATATTCGTAAGCACTGTATTATGCAGAGAGTGTGTGTATTGTGTAATGGTATAGGCAGAGTGTATGGTAGACCTGATGACCTAGTTATACTGTGGTGCTTCCTGAGTCATTGACCTAGAGTGTGTGGGTGGGTGTGGGTGTCGTGGACTAAGGTCGAGCCCAGAGAAAGGTCATTATGTTCATGGATGTGCTGTACCCTAATCAGTACCATGTGAGGGTTGGGAAGGACAGACAAAAGGATGTAAGACAGTTTTAAGAGACAGTGAGTTAGAGAAAGCAAGTTAAGAAACTAATTTTATCATTTTTAGCTGTCTTCAGTAATTATCAATATTTTGTGCTGTACGGTAAGGTACGGTCTCCAAACAATGTCGGCAGGTTTTCAAAATGTTTCAGGAACTGAGCATTAGGCTAAGAGTCAAGCCCATTGCAGACAAGGCGAAACAGAAACATTACGGGTAGAGATCGAAAACTTCTGGATAGCCTACTCTGCCATTGTCTGTTTGAGTGACTGTACATTTTGATTAGTAAACAATGCAGAGATAAGAAGGAAGGAGGCAGACAGACAGACATAATGACAAAAATATGATAGCGAGACAGTTGAGCGGGTAAACAGAGAGAGAATGTGAGTGAGTGAATGAAACAAAGGTCTATTATCATGGAATGTTGTGTATTGCATTCCCTTGCCAGACTCAACAATGTTCATGAAAGACTTGTCATAAGAGCCAATGATTAATAAGACTAACTATTGATGCCCCGATCGTATCAACCAGTGTCTAAAAAAAAAAAAAAAAAAAAAACTGCATACCTTTGAGGAAGAGAGGATGATGTAACTCTGTAGCCTAAGTATATTTTATCTTGTAGGTATATACGTATGGTAGCCTACTCTAATGTTGATTATTTGGAGTCAATGGCCAAATGAACCACCAACCGCAAACATAATTTTTTTGAAGAAATGCTAGCTGTCCTTGATTTACTTTGATAACACACACACACACACACACAGGGCCAAGTACAAGGCTACGTCATCGTTACCAATTGTCGTGCAGGCCACCCACATACTGTATATATATATTATTTGGCTATGGTAATAATATTCAGCTATGGTATATACAGTGTACCGTGAATACACAGCATATAATTATACTGTATAGCCTATATGTAAATTGCAATATGTAAGTAGGTCATACATGATATTTTCCTGGTTTATGTGTTGTGTTGCTTCATCCTAATGTTAGCTGCGAGGCTAAGTGAACGTGTTAGTCTTCTTGTTCTGGAATATTGTTGTTGTTGTATTGTGTAGTCCAATAATCGCAACGATATTCTGTGTGTGTGTGTGTGTGTGTGTGTGTGTGTCGGAGGAAGTGTTTGTGTTAGTAGAGCAAGTTGTGCCGCCTCACGTCTCCCACCACCACCACTACAACCATCCACACCCAACACTCACTACACTACACCTTTCCCAACATTACAACCACCACCACTACTAATGTCACTACCACCACCACCACCACTACTACTGCCATCACTACAACATCACGATCACCACTAACATCATTATCATCAGAGACTAATTTAACATTATCAACCATATCAATATTTGTTACACATCACCATCACCACTAGCATCATTATCACCATCATAATCTGAGACTAATTTAACACTATCAACATCACTATTTATTACACATCACTATCACCACATCATCATCAGACACTATCAACATTACTAGTTGTTACACATCACCATCAACACTAGCATCATCATCAGAAACTAATTAACACTATCAACATCACTATTTATAACACTTATCAAATAAAGACAAAGAATACTCAAACCAATTTTCAATGTAGTAATTAACAGGGTGTATCTCGAACTATATTTTTTGCAGTACTTCCTGAAATGAAATATAGTCTATATTCTGTCAGTCAGAGCAAAAAGGGATTCTGTGTTCAAAGGCTAGGCCTAATGTGTTTTATATTGTTCACACCGTTCGGAACTTTTCATGGCGTTACAAAGTCTCTTTTACCATTCCCTCATTAATAACTGTAACTCCATGGAATATAATTATGTTTACTCTTAATGGCATAATTTCTCATTTCCTGAAGCTCCCAAAACAATACAACTCGCGGCCTCACTGTATCCAAGGCCTAGATTCACTAAACACTCCCTTAAGTGAGTGGCGCTGAGGCTCCCTTACGATAACGGCAGCGCGCCGCTTAAGGTCTATTCACTAAACAATCGTAAGGGAGCGAGAAGTTATCCTCACCGTGAGTCGTAGTTCATATTTTGACGGTAGATGGCTCTACTTTATTTTATCTTGTCGTCTGCTAACCAATCACGAAGTCGGTAACAAAAGAGTCCAACCAATCAGACGCAAGGATCTCCCATCAGCTGATATTATTATTTTGTAAACAGTGAAGGAGAGTGCTCTACAAAGCATTATATTTGCACTTAATTCTGCAGCGGAGTACAGCCGTAATACAGAAAAAATGTCTAATCAACTGTTTTCTTTCCCTCATTAATTCTCTTTTAGTCCAGCAATGCCTTTTTTTTCATTCATTACACAGTATATATTCCATTTACTACAGAGAAATCCTTTTTTAGAGAAAGAGCCTCTGTTGTAGCTGTTTATTTGGGGAAAACATTTGGAATATACTGTACGAGTTTTGAATAGGGTGAATAGGACTGTGGGTTTTAAAGTAAACTGTGAAAACTTTGCAAAATATCAAAAGTAGCCTAACTTTATGTTACTAGTAATCAACGAAGTTTATGGGGACTTCACTTGGACACACTACTGACGACTGTGTGGTAAAGTAGCAAAGTTAACTTGCATCAGTTGAATATATATGGTAATTTAATGTGTAAGTATGAAATATCAACAATTCCTTCATGGTGGTACAGTATACAGTGTGACATAATATATGTTACGATATATAGCAGTAATGATCATCAACATTAACCATATGCTTCCTAGAAACATAGGTATTATTGTATTTAGTCCACAATTCTTGACGAATTCCTTTTAGCTCATGTGATGGGGGTTAATTAAGGCCTGAAGTTAGATTATATCAAGAAGTTCCAAATTCTCCATTCTCAAATCTCTGCCTAAGGTGAAAGTTATTCCAGATAAATGCATCATGAGTGCTGCCAGGGTATTTTGCACACACATTAGTTACGTAGGCTACTAGTACTCCGATCACTGTTGGCAACAACTTGGATGTTGATAGAGTGATACTGTTTCCTGTTCACATATAAATGTTCACTTTCCCTAGGTGGTTTAATTGGAACATGTGTGCAATCAATTGTTCCAATTACATTAGGAAAACCTCATAGTCTATGAAATATATGCTTAGTGTCTGTTGTGGCAGCTATTCCTCTAGACATTTTTATTTCCAGTCTTGCTTTTCTGTAGAGGGCTTCTGTCACTTTATTTATTACTCTAGACACACTAGACCAACAACACTCTGAAAGCCATCACTTGCATAAAATCTTAAGGCAATTAAAACCAATATATGAGTGGGGATAGCATGAGATCGCCTGGTAACTCTTCCAATTTCAGAAGCTCATCACCTAATCTCAATATTTCCACTCGAGGAAAACGATAATACCATATTAGGTGATTATCATCAACATGGAGTTGCAATGCAAGTTCCTGATCAACAGCAACAACGAGTTCCACGGTGACATGTCTGTAAAGTACACCTGGCAGCTCCGTTTTTCTTCGTTTGTCGGACATTTCACTCCCTTATCTCGCGTATGGGTGCCTCCTCGCTCCCTTAGGTAATACCGTACGATAGTTTGGGTTAAGACTCCCTTAACTCGTTAGTGAATAGCTCTCTCACCCGCTAAGGTCCCTTAACGTCGCTAAGGTCTCGTAACTGCGTTAGTGAATCCGGCCTCCAATGGCAAACCTCCACAGTCTCATCCACAACACACTCACTCCTTCACATTTTCAACAGCACCACATTTATAGAAAAAGAGTAATATACATATTTAGCAAACCTCCAACACGTGCCACTCAATGGAGATGAATCACATTCCCAACCACAGCACACAGAATTAGGCTATATAATATGCACACCCACAGTAGCACTCCAACACACACACACAATTTAACACACACTAACAGCTGCACTACAACATACACACACACACACCAAGGACAGACTTCGAGACAACACAATCTCACTCTGGAATAAACTTAAGGCACAGTTTATACACAACACAACAGAACAATGCCTGGTGTGTTCTTTTTCTGTATACAATTCCTGCAACACTGTCAACTGGTCCAACACACTGCATGGGACATATCATATTTATTGTATACAACACACTACTCTTTGCTCCACACAACACAAACGCCTTGCTTGCCCCTCACAATATTCTCACCTGACAACACACTCCCATTGTCCTATAAGCAAAACACTCGCTTGATAACACACACGTGCATATTTTGAACAAACAAAACAAATGCAACACTTTTATTTTACAACAAACACACCCACATACATAAACCCCTGGCCACACACACACACACTCATAAATGGCCATGAACCAGCAACACACACACCTGGCTACAACCACAAGCACACCGACACACACATGGCCACACGCAACACATCTGACTACAGCCACAAGCACACCAACACACACACACACACACACATGGCCACACGCAACACACCTGGCTACAACCACAAGCACCCCGACATTATCGACCAAAGCCTTTTGATCAATAAAGGTGAACAGTTTCCCTTCCGGTGAGAACACGGGAGTAAGAGTACCAGCAACAACAATAACAGCCCCACCACCTCCAGCCAGCCAGCCAGCCCCCATCCCTTACTTACTACCCCTCCCACACTACACACCACATACATTTCAGTGCTTCCCTTACTTCTCCAGTAGGGAGTTAAAATGCTGGAAACTAAGATTATTAATTCTATATTAAATAGCACAAACCATGGCCAACTAGAATAGACAGTGATGTGTGAAAATTAATAAATAATTGTTGAAAATATTGTGTAGTTTGTCCATCGTTCGTATTTAATGCTGATATTATCGTTTTTCTGAATAATCCGTAACTTTCGAACATACAGAACAGTGATGCTGCAATGCAATTTGCGGAACACTACACAGCACACGTGATGTTGTCTCCACCTCCATGCTAATTGCAAGTAATGACGAATATTGTGTGTGACGCAGAAACACCGGATGGATGACCTTAACATTACATTTATTCCACCTGACAGCCATTACTAAACTCTCTCTCTCTCTCTCTCTCTCTCTCTCATGACTTGCTATAGAAGTATAAATAATTTTACACATGGTATATACCGTATCTTCGAAAAACTACAGATGTCAACAATGGAGCTCGAAAGAGCCTGTCGAAAATGGGGCCTAAAGATTAACCCACTGAAATGTGCTGTAATGTCCTCAAGTTCTGATAATATCGAAATAGATAATAAAACTGTGCCAAAAGTCGACGAATTTAAGTTTTTAGGAAGCATGATTCCAGATTGCTCCCAAGATGTGCAACATAAAATTACGTTAGCTTTTATGGCTTTTGGTCGCCTTAGGAACAAAGTGTGGACATCACGAGACCTATGCAAAGCACTTAAAATCAGACTCTATAAGGCCCTCATTCTGCCAATCGCAATTTATGGATCAGAGAGTTGGACAATGAAAAAGGAAGAAGCTAATGCACTCCTAGTGTTCGAAATGAAATGCCTGAGGGTGATCCACTGAGTTACCAAAAGAGACAGACAAAGTAACAACCACATCCGAGAGGAGTTGCACATGATGGAGACAATTGAAGACATTGTGTCTAACAGACAACTGCGTTGGTTTGGTCATGTCGTCCGAAGTGGAGAGCAGTCAATGGTCAACGCGTGCTACAAGCAAAACTTTGACAATCGCAGGCCCAGAGGGCGACCACCAAAAAGATGGACAGACAACATCAAACAACTGACCCAAATGTCATTGCTGACTGATGAAAAGAGTGCAAAAGACAAAGAGAGATGGCGAAGGGATGTGAGAAACTGGACTGCAAGGGGACACCAGGTTCTGGGTTAATAATCTAATCTAATCTAATATACCGTACATACATCTTTTGCTGAGTGTGACAAAAGTGAAAAAAAAAATCTTAAAATAATAGAGAAAAAAATCCTTGAAACCTATAATGGCCTTCCTTACAACACCTGACCTCAACAAGCGATGCTATTTACTATCTAGCTAACCCAAGTAGGAATGAGGAAAACTAGTTTCTTCCTGGCTAACAAGATCACTCTCACGGGTAAAAAAAAAAGGCAACAAACACCTTCGCTGAAATTCATAATAACAAGTTTTGACAGTGGCAATTTAAGTGAGACAGTTGAAGACGAATGCGACCCAAACCTCATCCTACGGAAATCTGTACATATATACCGGAACTGTACTGTACGTGCTGGGAAATAAATACCCACTGGAAGGTTTCACAAAATGTGTTCGTGTGACTGTACTAAAATTTTCCAGATGTGGTCAACAAAGAACAACAGAAGTGAGGTGTACAGTATGTGTGTGTGTGTGTGTGCTCTGGCGGAGTGGCGATGTGTGTGTGTGTGTGCTCTGGCGGAGTGGCGATGTGTGTGTGTGTGTGTGTGTGTGTGTGTGTGTTGACCATGAGGTTGGATTTTCAAGTTACACATCAGACAGACAATCGATATGAGTGTGGGAGTCACGGCGCCACCTCACTTGAAGCCTCGTGTACACTTGTTATATATATAGTTGGCAAAGCATTACCACAGTTTCCTCCCTTCACTGGATGACGTGTGGATGGAGGGGATTTTCTTGGGTTAGGCTATATAAAATTGTCAGGAGTTAGGCTACTCTTGGCATACTATCTGAATCATTAAGGTGTTGCGTATATGGGTTTTATAATAGGGATATAAAATTGACATTATAACTTTCCTAGATACACTCTGAATTATACAAAACTATTCATTATATAACAAGGAGTTAAAGTGAAAAATTATTGTAATCTGTCCGTTATTGTTGACTAACCTCGGAGCCCCCTGGCGGTGGTGCTCACAGGCCAGTTTTTGTGAGTGTTTGAGTGTTTGTGGTTCTCATTATCCCCGCCACCCACGAGTATAAACACAAACACATTAGGATATGTGGATATATCTTGATGTAATTTGGTATATGGTATAAGAGGTGTCCTAGCACTGGTCTTTATTTCTTTCACTTCGTCACCCACTGGTATACAATTAATTTGTATTTTATGACTGATTGAAAAAGCGAAGGAAGAAGAGTGTGCTAGGCCAAAGAGACTTTATATCACAAAAGGAGACAGAGAAGGCTCAGAAGGGACATCAAGCACGAATAATCATGAAATAAAGCTTGACAGGCATTGACTCTTAACTGAAGATTTTTCTCAGTTGTATTATTACAACTGTTGGTTAAATTTGTGCCCATAAATGAACACACAGATAAACAAATATTAATTCACATGCATTACATGGATATGTATGGATGCCTTAACACACTCACTCACACACACACTACAGTTTACACAACCTACATAGGTCCTAGCTACTGTAGTCTAAGCACACACCTACACACACACACCTACACCTACGCACGCGCACACACACACACCGGCATCACATTAACACTATAGTAGTTATATTTGTAGAATGAGAAGCAGCAATGCTAAGTAAACGAGGTACAGGGTGTGTGTGTGTGAGAGAGAAGTGGACATGGGTGTGTGGACAGGTGGGTTGACTTTAGGCTGGGCGTGTGGAGAGTAAAGTTATATAAACAATGAAGTATTTTGTTATTATTCTGTTGTATATTTTTTTAACCACATGTTCCTTTATATAGATAAGATAACCATTGTCAGACAATAGCGTGTTCATTCGCATGGTTTTTAAGGTCCCATGAATTTTTACCTATCCTCATTATTTTCCCCCATTTAAGGGACCATGTGATGTTGTCAGAAAATTGGAGGTAAACGAGTCCTTCAAATACAGTCACGAAACACCACCTATATGGAAGGAGCTCGTTTCGTGCCATAGTTGGAAGGAATCAGAAGCCTCCAATTTCCCTACACGATAACAAGGTCCTTAAAACATTCCCTTGATTTTTCAGAATGATTAAACAAACAACTTTAGTATATATGTATCGTTCGAAAAGGAATGAAGGTGTACACTACTGAAGCCTTCAACTAAATCGTGAGAGGAAAGGATCCCCAGTGGGAGTGAGGGCAGGTGGGTGGAGGTGGGGGTTCTGTTTAGAGAAGGTCATAATAACAATTGTTGTTGTCACTCTCTGCCCTCCAACAGGACTCCTCTCCCGTCCACCTCATTCCTTCTCAACACAACTGCTCTGCTCTACTCTGCTTCACCTAGCTGTTTGGTCTACAGGACGTTCTTCTAAATGATATGCCAATTGGTACAGTACATGATTATCCAATGACGGTAGTGATAAACTAAGGAGCCTCTTAACACTCTACTTAACAGGGCTATAAACATTTACTTAAGATATTAAAACACTTTACAATTAATCTTTTTCTCACAAACTTGGCTACATAAATTACCATAAAATCTTCCTCAGTATATCAGAGACCTAGCTGCACGATTTTCCTGTCTACTGCATGTAGCCCTTAAATTACAGAGGAGAACAGATACATTTTCGCCAGGATAATTAAGCAAATAATGTATCCTAGGTGTAAGGTGGGTGTGGTAGGAGGATCTCGGTAGGCCTTGTGTCTGGGGGTCAGTTAGTGGGTGATCTTTAGCACCGTGCCTCCCTCCCTCCCTCTCCAGATAACTTCCGCGTTGTAGCATAAGTACCGAGACTTGCCACTAGGGTTGTTTATTACATCATTCACCCTGCTCATTGCCATAATAATAGTAATAATAATAATAATAATAATAATAATAATAATAATAATAATAATAATAAAATAGTAATAATAATAAAAAATTATAATAGTAATAATAATAAAAAAAAATAATAATAAGTAAGATTTAGGAAGCATAAATCGACAGGAAATTGAGTAAAATTAAATCAGCAATATACAAATATAACAGTCAAATGCCAAATGTTTAAAAATTATTATAATCAATATGGCTTAAACCCTCCACTTCTCTTCAGTAGAATCGGCAATGAAACAACTCACGAACACACTGACATTGACATATATCAACAGGAAAAAAAGGCACTCTGCGTATAATGTGTTGAAGCTTAGCAAACACGCAAACACCAACAAAAAGTATGGTAGGGTAAACACGAGCACACCAACATTATGTTTTGTACTTCGATAGGCTATATACGTGTTCATTCTATTTATACACACACACACACACACACACCATAAATTTTTCGCTTGCTCTCCCTCTCTCTCTCGCTCTCTCTCTTTCCTGCTCTCTCTATCTCTCTCAGACTATTTTAGTGTCATATAATCCTCCAAGTTCTGATTGTATTATTATTACTATTATTATTATTATTATTATCATCTCAGCATGCCTTCTATCTATATATATATATATGCTATCCATTACATTATTATTATTTTTTTTCCTTTAGTTCTACGGTGCTGTGTTTCTTTTAAGGGACTACAATCACATATAACCTCCTGGTATCATATCATAATACATTTGTTGTTTTTGTTACTAGTGTAGGCTAAGTGTTTGCGACTTGTCTTGCCATGCACCACAATAAAGCCTCACTAATCTCTTCTTATCTTGTTTTTATCACCATTTTTTCCCGCACATCCTTCCACTCTTTCCTTTCCCTGTTCTTCTCTGACGTGGTGTCTCCCTTCCCTGAATTGCCTCTTTACTTACTGTACTCTGTTCTTTATAGGTATTAGCAACCATCCTTGAGTTAATTAAATATATATATACATACGGTACGTTATTAATCAGTGTATCGTATTTCTCAAGTTTCCTACATTTCTGATATTTACTACGGTAATCTAAAATTATTAATTAAGGGGGGGGAGTATTGCGACCTTAAATATGGAACAACTGATTACTACATATTTTTCTAAGCAACATGCCACCAGTATATATTTCGTGTTAATCTAGTCCTGTTTCCTGGCATATTTTGGAGGAATCAAGGCACTGTCAAATCTCGTACTACTTTTTTTTTCTGGGCCACTGGATTTACGATGACCTAAATTGGTACTACAACATGTACAGTCAAGCTCAATAATCCTGTAACACCTACGAATGAAACGTCCTCGTAAAATAATGCAAACAAAGGATTATAATGGGACAGAAGAATACGAACAGTAAGTGAATCGAAGAACATGTAACAGCAGGATAATCGAACGGGGAAAAAGAAAGAGTAAAGGAATAGAAAAACTGCGTACAAATATAAAAAGCAGACACACACACAGTAAGGTGATCGCAAGGATGAAAGAAATATACAGAGTAAGTGAATTGCACAACAAGAAACAGAACACACACAGTAAGTAATAAACAACACATAAAAAGTTACAGAAAGATATACAGTCAGCGAACCGAGACCAGACGGGAAAAAGAGGCAGTGACGGGATCCAGCAGGCATGCAGTGAAACAATTGGATCAGATCGAGAAACATAATAATAGGAATCCAGAGAGAAATAAACAAGAGTGGACAATATATATATATATACAGTATTGTATCCTACACCGAGTATCCCATCCACGCAAATAGATTTTAGGACCCTGTGATCGTGTATGGAAATTGGAGGCTTCTGATTCCTTCTGACCATGCCACGAAACAAGCTCCTGCCATATAGGCCTAGGTGTGTGTGTTTCGTGGCAATATTGAAGGACTCATTTACCTCCAATTTTTTTGCTACAACATAGGGTCCCTTAATATGGCAGACAGACTTCCACATGCGCTTGCCCTATACAGTACCGCACACAAATTCGCAGTTACTATGGTGTACAAAAGTTCATTATACTCAAGGCCATATGCAAGAATATCGGTGGTGTTGACGATGGTGTGGTACCGGTACGATGACTCCTTAGACACACTACAACAGAGCTATCGTACCAGTAGACAACCAAACCATCGTGAACACCAATGTATGATGAATGTTCTTGAATGTGGCCCTCACTCTGATTCACCCGTTGCAGGACTAGGCTAGGCTACTGACCGTGACTGTATAGCCTACTGTGAATTTGTGTGCACGACTGTACTGAGGGTCAGACACTGGCTGGCCTTGTGTTTTCCCGCCTTCTCTCAGCCCAAACGTGGATAAAAACGAAATAAGGGAAAAAACCGGAATTAAAATAGGTGCAGAAGATGAAAACAAACGGGACAAGATATAAGAGAGAGAGAGAGAGAGAGAGAGAGAGAGAGAGAGAGAGAGAGAGAGAGAGAGAGAGAGAGCAATGGAAGAAAGACCTAACTAAAGCACAGAAATGGGAGGATTTAAACGAGAGATAGAGAAAGAGAGTGAGAGAGCACTGGACGAGACCTAAACGAGAGAGAGAGAGAGAGAGAGAGAGAAAGAGAGAGAACAATGGAAGCAAGACTAAAACCACAGAAATAGGAAAACGTAACCCAGAGATACAACAGGTGGGTGAATGTGGAAAGAAGACACAAACTAGTTTAGTCTATACCCAACTTAACCCAAGGCGGTGATCTCCGGGATAAGGCAAGTTTTTCTCTTTTCTTTTTACTTTTCTTCTGTGAATGTATCGTAATTCTTGAGTTTAAGGTTACCGGGCACTGAAAATTTTTGTTTTGTCTTCCGGCTTGTGGTAGGATCTAAGTGATTTCAATGCAACTTATAATTATATATATCTAAGACAAGGGCTTGACGAATTCAAAATATTATACAGAAGAACTCGATCTACTTACACCCAGTGGTTAAAATGTAAGTCAATGTAGGAAAATGTATAGTCAATGAGGTTTTCAATGCTAACTCTTTAAATATGAAGGGTGTCTGTTACCAGTGAAGTTGCGTGACATAACTGCATCATATTATAAGATCCTGTGTTCCAAGGATTCTAATATTCTAACGATTATATTCTACTTATAATTCTTACTTAATATTAAAAATATTTGTTTAGGATTAATGTTGAAATGTTTTCTATTTCATCCATAGTTCTTCATTTATGAATGTACCGTAAGAAGTATATATTGTATTTATGTTCAAGAAGCAAAATTCCTCCTTAGTTGGTCTTGCCGGTATCTGGTGTATATTTGTACAAAAAGCTGCACATGCACATAACTAGTTCGTTGTTACACTTATGGTTCACAGCCCTTGGCATGGAACTGGTGACCCTAACTCTGACCTACATTCAAGAACAGGGTAATGGTGTGGTGAATCAGTCATCTGTCAATACTCCAGTTGGTTTGAAATTAGTTTCTATTGAGAACATTGCCTTGAAAATATGTGAAAGTTACTATCTTGTTTCACATTATCGAGGTGCTGTACAAATAATGTTTCAATATTGTTTTGAACTGTATATTTAAAATTATTATCAATTTCAAAATACTTGTGACACCAAACGAGGTGATGAATGTCTGCTTAATTTGACCATATACTGTAGTGTCAAATTTTTACCACAATGATATGTATACTTATCTTAACCCAATATTGGGTGCATTGTGTTGTTCAAACACATTCAGGCCTATAAAAGCAGCGAATGTACAGACAGTATAAAAAATGGGCTTTAATCACACTTGCGTAATATAGGGTACCGGTACGGTAACATGTTAATATTTGTATATAGGCTAACCTACCTACATAATTGAAAGGGTCATACTATCTCTGCTATAAAGTAAACTACCTCGATGTAAACTATGGTATGTGCTGCATTATAGCAGACAGCCTTCATCCTCTTCTATACTCCCATAGGCATATTAGACATCAGCTGTTACCATGTAGACTGCAGGTTTGTGATTTTGTCTACCAGCACTCCTTTTAATGTATATCCTTCACCTAGCAAACTTCTTCAAAACTCTTAGAAGTCCCTGAAACTTTTGGTGCTTTCTATAAAAACTTCCTAAAAATTTGTCAGCATTCTCTCTACCTCCAATAATCTTTCCTTCATTCTTTTATTGATCTCTCTATATCCTAAAACCTTAAAAAAATTGCACTCTTCACTCCCAAAACGGTATATTCTTTTGGAGGCCTATAGTAGCCTACTTAAAATACTATCTACTCTTTCCATTCATTACAACATTTCAGTGCAATCTATGCTACTCTCTTAAAGCTTTCATTTCTATTTACAGTCTAAATTTCTTAAACCATTTTGACTATGTATACTCCCTAAAAATAAACCAATATAGTCCAGCTGCCCGTGGAATGAGTGGAGTGGAGTTGGGTGGGGAGAAGTGCCGCTAGCAATGGCACAATCATTGCTAACGGTAGCCTAATGGGAGAATCACCCCGCCCCTCCCCGCCACTGCCTGCTGTATACTGCTCTTCCCTCTCTCACTCTCCTTTCCCTCTTCTACTTTCACTCTTTCTCAGTTTTTAGTTTTTATTTTCATCTTCTTCCCTCTCCAGGCCTTCTCTTTCAAGTAATTTCTATATTTTCTGTTTTCTGTACATATCTATTCTAAAGTTATATATTTTCTTTTTTCCCTTTATATTCTTACATGTTCATCCTTCCATTTGTCTTAAGTCAGCCCATTGTTTTAAATAATTTTGTACTTCTCTTTCATCTTAATTTTTTTTTCATACTAAGGGTTGTAAACCGAGGCTTGTGAATCTCTTTATTATTATTATTATTATTATTTTTTTTTTTTTTTTTCACCAGACTTCATCTACAATATACAATTACCAACGTCAGCTATAAGTATCAATTACCTTCTCTAGGTGTTTACATGCCATTTCCTTTATTCAACCACGTAACCTACATATTTACACACTTGCTACACCTTCCTCCTTGGATTATGTTCCCGATGTTCTGTCCAATGAAACGAATAAAAGTTGTTGGAACACTCACGATCTTTCAATATTTAATTAACAAAATAAACGTCATGAAAGAAGAAGCCGTTATTGAGCGTTAAGTTTCTGTTACAAGTTATATAAATACATCGAGATTATCATTCTGTATATAGACTATGTTCTATCAAATACAATATAAACCTATTATGGTAAGTACGGTAATGTTGTTATTTAATGTTGTACTGGTTACGACAGTTAAATTAATTCAATACCATGATGCAGTTTTCAGACAATTTTTTATTCATTACCTTCCTATGTCTTACTTTGCATAATCTTGTGAGTTGGGTTAATTAATCAATAGGGTATGCGTCATTTAGCACTGAGTAACCTAGCTATGTGTGAAATAAAATCCTTAGTATATAGGCTACCACCACGAAAAAGTTCATCCATACCACGAGTCGTTCTATGGAGCATGACTTGTGTAACTACGCAAAACCCGAAGTGCGACTGTTTTTACGTATGATAATGAGTGTGTGCATATGTATGTGCAAGGCAGTGGGACAGTACAATTGGTGTTTGTAGTGTTATGAAGGCCAGACAACACCCCCTCTGCACACACACACACACACACACATGGTGTCACACTATACACTCCCCTACATTAGTGTGACATACTTCCCTGTTGTCCACTACACTATGCTATCTTTGCAGTCCCAGCCTTCCTTGTCAAATAATTTATTCTTGTTGCTACAATAGGCCTAGGCTACAATATACTGTACTACTTTTCTCTCTCTCTCTCTCTCTCTTTCCAATATACTGTACACAAAGGTACAACATATTCTGACAATATAATACACGTACAACATTACTCCAATCTACGCTCTAATTTCCGTCACTTTTTTCCACTAGCTAACCGTAATAATAAACATACTGTATAAGGTACAGTACACTCTACTCTCTATATCGCTTTCTAGTACAGTATAATTAGGTTTATGGATCTGTTTACCACCAGTACCGTATGTGTTTACACTTGCCTATGTTTAAATGCTCTTTTTAACAATCGTACAAACCTTCTATTGTCTTTTGAATGATCTTCGCAACAGTGCTCGATTAACATTCAGTAAAAGTAATTGAGTGTCAGCACTGTCCACGAATCGTTACAGAAAATTGCCTTATATTATGGGGATGACCTTTATCATACGGACTTGATTGGTAAATAAAAACGTTTATAAATCCCCCCCCCCAAAAAAAAAAAAAACTCATAATCACAACAACATCCTGGATAAGGTAACAAAAAGTCGGGTTTACAGAGGAAAGGTGAAGAGCATCTGTGTCATTGAAGGCTTGGTTTGTATAGTCGCGCACCACAATCTCTAGCCCACCTGAGTCAAAGCCCGAGATATGAAGTAGGATGTTTCTGGAGGACAGCCCACCCAAATCATCACGAGGCCCACCCATCTCGAACCAATGGAGCTATTTGGTGGGCTGTCATCCAAAAACCGCGCTTGCTTTTAGTCTCGGGCTTCGACTCTGGTGGACTAGAGATTGTGGTGCTCGACTGTACAGGAGTGTGTGTAATGGGTTGGGGTGGGATGGATGGCATAATGAACGGGTTTGGGTAGGAGCTGAGTTGATACGGCGAGATGGAAAGTTATGGGATAATACTAGATTGAGGTGATGTTATGTGGGGATGGTGGATTAAAACAGGATGGGATTGATTATGGGGAGATAGTCCTGACGGTAAAGTGGAGGGCTACTCCAGATTCCTCTAAACTATACAGGAAACAGACGACCTAAATATTCCTTTAATGGAGAATCTGTTTCTGGCATGGTTTGGAGGAATCAGTAGCCCTCCAATTTATCAAAAAGAGTACGTATCGCCTAAAGAATGTACAGAATGAGTGCGGCAAGGTGTAGTGTATGTGTGTGGGGGAGAGAAGCTTCAACAACAGGATAAAACTGGATGTTGAAGTTTATGCCAGTATCCATTTATCTAGGGTAGCCTAGACTATAAACATATAGCTCGATTCTGTGTGTCCTTGCGTCACGCCTCCTTCCTTCTCCTTCCGACAGCCTTCCTTCCAGGTTTCACTCACATTCTGAAGGCTTGAATCACATTTGATTTATTCGTTAAAATACATGTAGCCTATGGCACAAAAAATACGGGTTTCTCAGTTTTCTTGTAAATCACAGTATGGTACACAAAGCTTACATTATATTATCGTCTTCTTTTATGTTGAACCATATTTCTGTTATATCTCAACGTATTAACCTAATAATTTTCAAGAGCAACAAAGAAAGGCTCCAAATAATAATAATAATAATATAACTTGATAGTTTTAGGAATTTCTGACAGTCGTATGTACAGTACAGTAGGCCTAAGTAGGCTATCGGTACTGCTGCATTCCACGCACACATTCAGCGCCCGTGGCCTTGTGACCAAAGCACGCCGTAGAAAGGGCAGTGATCTTTAGGTTGCGCTGCTCATTATTAATTAAAAGGCTGTGTATCTTACATAACAGATCCTGAGGTATAGCCTAGCTGGGTTAGAGATCCCAGTGACCAGATAAATACACCAGATACTATTCCATGGATATGTTCCCTTTCAGTCTATTAATTTGTGACCCAAGGTGTATAGATCTACAATACAAACAAATCTAATTACCCTATAGTAGATCTTATGTCATGTTAGCATATCATATGACAAGAATATTGACGTAGGAGGGAGGAAATCCAATTGCAGGTAGATAAACCACTTCAAATGGAAAGGATTCATATCACCAAGAATGATAATCAACTTCTGGACTTAAAGTCAAAGGTTGAGCTGCATACATACAAAGGCCTATAAGTAAGGAAAATATTTTTTTTCTTAATCTGTTGTAGAGGCCGACCACTGGAGAGCTGAAGGAGGGAGGGATGAGTGCGGCTTCAGGAATCAATATGGATTAGGGCCTACTGACAGACAACAACGAAGGAGTGAGTGTAGGGGGAGAGAAAGTGAGAGGCGAGGGACGTGCATGTCGCAGAACTGCTTGTGACATCTGTTGGTTTGTGTTGAAGAGAGGGGGAAGCGACAGGGAGCAGTGTTATCCATTAGGCTATTGGGTGAATCATCTGAGAGAGAGAGAGAGAGAGAGAGAGAGAGAGAGAGAGAGAGAGAGAGAGAGAGAGAGTCTTTGTTATATAAGAAAGAGAAGAGCCAGCAAGCTATCTGGGACAAGGTTACAACGTCACTTCATTTTAAAGTCTGTTAAGAAAAAAAAATAGAGAACAACAAGGAAGGCAAAACGTGAGGCAGTGACATAACGTACACAATGGTTGTATTTATAAGATAGAAAGGGAGTGAGTGAACAGTGAGAAATAGAGTAGACGTAAAGAGACTGAGTGAGTGAGAAAGTAAATGTTGGTGTTTGAGAGAGAGAGAGAGAGAGAGAGAGAGAGAGAGAGAGAGAGAGAGAGAGAGAGAGAGAGAGAGCATGGGAAGTAGGATGAGTCACTTGTAAAATAACAAGAAACAAGCCGGGAAGGAAGTAGAGCATGATAAAAAGGAAGAGATAAAAATAACGACGAACGTATAATTTCCTAGGACCTAGAGGCTAACAAACAGAACACTCCCTCCCTCATTCCTCTCTTACTGCTGGCTGGCTGGTTGGCTGGTTGGGTGGATTGGTGGAGAAGGAAGAGGAGGAAGACAATGGAAGGAACTGATCCTTTATACAACGATTGATGAATTTTCTTTGTCGGTATCAAGCTCTACTAATGTTCATAAGTATTGTTCTATTTTAGTTAACCCAGAAAGCACCAATTTACATATAATAATAATAATAATAATAATAATAATAATAATAATAATACGTGGACTTACGCAGGACGGTTAAATTTTAGTTAAGATGATATAATTAAAGGGGGAAGTACAGTGTTGGCAAATCTGGAGCAACTGATTCCTCCAAACTATTCCAAGCAAGAGAACACCATAATTTTTGTTCTTTTGGCCACATTTCCTGGCATACTTTGGAGGAATCATGGCACTCCAATTTAACAAAAGGGAATTACCCACTTAACCCCCAGAGTGCCACCTGTGTCGTCTTTTGTTTGTGTATTCTGACTAACCTTCGACGATATCAGTCTGTCACAGTACCATACATTTACAGACATAATGGATTAAAATATACCTAAAATAGCCTAATTTATCTTTTCTTGGAAGATTCGTCTTTAAAAATATAACATAACAAATTCCCAAGGGTCAAAATGTCTGGAAAATGTATGATAAATTCGTCCGAGTGTTAAGGGCAGAGAGTCTAGTCACCACCATGGACCAGCAGCAGCACCCGAGACATGCACAGTCATCATACAAAGATTTGTCCTACTCTCCCTTCCTTCCCTCCCTCCCTCATCTGCTGGTAAGGAGGACGTCGCAACCAAGGTTAAAGTATCCAAAGGTTGATTAAGTGGCTGCACGATACCCAGTACTCATTTTTTTTTTTTCACATATCTTCTGTTGTTGTTTGTGTAGCTGCGATGATAAGCAATATGAAGAAACTGTATAATATCAAAGGTACAAATCTTTGAGGACACAATAAATACAAACATATCCCTCCCTCATATGGCAAGAGGTAAAAATGAATCGTCGCCAAAGCAGGATTTTCACTGAGTAGTCCCTTTTCTACACATTGTATTGTTGAACGCATTGTTGTACATGGAAATCGAATAATTGGTTATCAGAACGTGGGGCAACAGGTGTGGTGTAACATGCTTTGGCCTTTTTATCATTCCTGGCACTGTGTTCATATTAATTCTCAGTGATTAGGCCATATATCCCTCATAATTTGTGAATTTCGATACTGACAGGGCCATAAATGTGAGCTTGTTATGACCTAGAAGTGGTAATGGTTTGTTGTAGCCTATACTTGTTATAGTTGTGAGTCAGAAGGTCCGACACTCCTGGTTGGTTATTCGCATCATTTGCCTTGCCTGCCTGACTGCCAGCTTCTCATGAGCTTGTCTCTTTTTTTTTCTTTTCTTTATCTTGTTGACGTAATGCGGACAAATATTTCCCTTTTATGATGCCGACCCATAATTATTCAAAAATTAATACACTATTGCAACCTTATCTCTTTGTATAGGTAGGCTAAATAGTTGTAGTTCAGTATTCAAAATGCAGATAGGCTTATTGGGTAAGTTTTCCCCAGCTCAGAACAAGATTAAAGTATACTGATATTCTGTTTTATTACGAAGGGTGGCTGGAGTACCGTCCCTTGCTTTAGTAATACCAATACACTATTATATTCTCTTGCTAAGCTCTAAACAACAGTTGTATTTTTCTAAAGCCAAATATCCAATATATAATTCGGGGACTTGATGCGTTTTAGCCTATCCCATGTATGGTGTACACCATCTTAGGGTACATCTCAGATAGCCTAGTTTAGTAAGCTTACACAAACACCAGATAATGTTCAAGTAATATCCCCTACGTTTCAGTCTCTAACAGGTTAAATTCCTACTACGTCTTATAATTTACTGCTTGTGTCCAATGGTCTTGAAGGTGGAATCTCTCTTCTTCCCTCGCTACTTGCTGGAGTGTCTGGTTAAATGAGTGTGTCAGAACTGGTTAGTGGAGCCAGAAAAAAAATGGAAGACAGGGTTAACAGGTCAAAATTCCACCTCAACAGCTAGCCAAGACATGGTGAGAACAGATGTAACTTTAGCCTTTAAACGATAGTCTATGTTAATGTATAATTATTATTGTATCTCAGTTCCCTGTCTTATACTCACTGGAGCTCATTTTGGCTAATACTCCATCACACAATTCACTCGAAGCAGACCTGGATTTTGAAATGGTCTACAGTATAATTTTTGTGGCCTAGTGCTTGGGTCTTGCAAGCATATTACGAAACCAGCAACTACCGGAAGACACGCAAGCAAAGGTTAACATAGCCTACACAGAAACAACTACAGAAAAACGCACAAGCAAAGGTCATATTTTGATGATGATAAGATAGAATGTAGGTCATTTATGAAGGGTAATGAAAAAGAAGGTAAAGTTATCAGGCCCCTTGACCCGTGACAAACTTAGAAAGAGAATCACTGACACGGAAATGTTTTTAGTTGTTGTTGTATTTTTAGTTGAACATAGTAGTTGAGTTTGTACAGTCGCAGGTTATAATTTGTACCCACCCTTTTGATTAAGCAATTGACCCACAAAAAAAGTATTCATTCTAATAGGCTAGTCAGATTTCATAGGAATGAGGAAAGTTAAAAATATTTAGACTATATATTTTTGGAAAGAGGCTTAAACTACTTGACTAGGCTGTGTTCTGCTCTTCATACCACCACCACCTTCCCGTTTAGGGTACCACAACTCCCACCTAGGCTACTCTACACCTACCACAATTTTAACCACAACACACTATACAATACCTATCATCATCATCCCCTGCTGTCACAACAACTATCGTACCGTACCACCATCACCAACATCCCTCTTTATCAAAACTTTCCCGAGTGCCGTAATTGAGTTTACATTGTACAGTCACGCACATAAGTTTTGTTTCCCCTACCGCCCATTAGGACAACTGATTCCTCTATAGAACTGTGATACGAAACAAATTACCAAAGTTATACTGAGGCAATATGTTTCTTTGAAGAGTTCGGTTGTATATGTAGCCTCTAAATAGACACTTTTCCTTGCTCTTAAATAAAGTAAAAGGTATCACTATAATAACCAGCTGACCTCTATTAGTTGCTATTGGCTTTTAAAACCAAACTTTTGTCTGTGGCTGTACATGTGTGATAGGCGATAGGCAGGTAATGCTATCAGTGTGTATCAGTGTGACAGGCTATCAGTGGATGGTTGGTACGGTGCTAAGGAGAGATAGCATGGGAGATAGGAAGAGAAGCACAGGGAGGCTGGGTAGGCTACAAAGGAAGGGAGAGGAATACAGTAGACTCAGTAGAGGGAGGCTGGGTAGAAGGGAAAACAGGAAGGCTGACAGGGAGAGATAGACTGAGGTGGGAGGCGAGATGAAAGAGGCAGCATGGATGGAAAGGAAACCGACAGGATGGATGAATTAAAGGAAAGAGTTAAGCAAGCACATTGTTTGATGCTAGGCAGTCAGTAGTTGTGTAGGATATGCTATAGGATCATATACTATAGATATTAGGCTACAATAGGCTACCCAACAAATGTAAATCTTTCTATCCAAATCGGCTACGGTACGATATGACGTTAGAAGTGGCTTGAACTGCACTGAGTTTGCTTGTATGACTTTGACATTTAGGATATTATACTGTCTTCTGCGTTGTGTGACAGTCACGTGAATATCAGATGGGCTCATGGGCAATCGTTGGGGCTAACTCGTTACCGTATACCCAATAACCTTCACGTGAACACACAAATAAATCCACAAACTTTTTCATTCCATTGTTCCCCGATTGACAAGGACTGATACTGGTACAAAATTTCGTTTATTAGTAAGATATTCCCTATACCATACATAATTAATAAATTTTCCGAGTCCTCAAGGTCAAGAGAAGATATATCCTACTGAGGTGTGAGACTGTGTGACCATGGATGGGACTAGGCTACATGTTTTTACTTTCGCCCCCAAGAGATGTGTTGAAGGGCACGGCGTGAAGATGTGTGTTTATTACGAGTTGCTCACACGACTCTTGCATGTTGGGGAACACATTCTCCTCAGCCACACCTTTAAATTATAGTAATTAATATACCCTACCGATATGTGTTCTATTGGTCACCATACACTTTGAGAATTGGGTTCTAATTGATTCGATCCTTGGAAATTTGCATGTGTGGTGCAGCTTTAAAAGAACATATGAATTCAAGCTATATTTACGTGGCACACAAATAGCCAAACCAGTTTATCTACAGAGCAGCGGAAGTGCATTATGAGTTACCGTACTATCGTTATCGTTGCAATAGCTTCATTTCACTGTAATAGGCTGTGGTCTATAGCGATTTACATCAATTCATAACACTATTTTAACTTACTAGCACTTTTTACTGGTTGTGTATTGATGCAAAGACATTTGATCTGGGGTCAACGACACACACACACACTGCCCTTTGTCCACACCTTCCCACAGGCAACCTCTCTCTCTCTTTCTCTCTCTTAAAAAGGTTTAGGATTTGAAAGGACTAACGGGATGGAGAAAAACTTTACCCTACACTTCAAAGACTGGTGCTTATCTCTGTTTCTTCTCTGAACTGCCGTTATCATGCATGCTGTAATGCTGCAGGTATTAATGAGAAAAATAAATACAATGAAGCTCCCTTTCCCTATACTGTGAAAGCGTTGGGTCAGCATGTCACTCCCTTTCTCTGTACTGGGAGAGCGATTGGAAGGCGTGTCACTTATGTACAGTCGACAGCTAAAGTCCGATCACTACATCTGTCAAATCATGAAGTATACAGTATGGAAACATAAGCCTTATAGGGTTGTAAACTAAAAAAATCAGAGAAACTAATTAGTTTGCCAGGAGTTATTTGCTCGATTATTATCCTTTATGTTATCGTTCAAGAAGAGAGCGTTGGGTCGGCATGACATTCACTCCCCGCGAGCACATTCCTCCCTACACACTTAGCAGGCTGGCGTGTCATCATCCCAAGAAAGGTTGTGGTGGTGCCTGGGTTAACTAGAATGGGGGGAAAGAGCAGATGGTGCCGGAGATGTATGTGTATGTGTGTGTATGTGTGTGTGTGTCGCAGTGGCCAGATAAGCAGAAACTAGAACAAGCACTTATCCATATCACCATGTCTGTTTGTATCTGTTATTTGCATGAGTTTATCATAGCAAAAACATGTAGGATACCCCAGTGTGTGTGTGTGTGTGTTCAGTTTTTCGGTAGCCAGTAACCAACAAGTGGAACAAACCATCATCCCCTTCATATCTGCCACAATACAATGCATGTGATCAAAAACAAACACGACAAAACACTGTATCGTTTACTGGCCACATGCACGTCACAACAAAATGGTTCCTGTTGTACCCATTATTATTATTATTACCGGTATTATTATCTCGTTTTAGGTTTTGGTACAAGGGTTTTTAAATCATCATCATGCAATTATTTGATATATACGATAATGGGGTAAATAATTGATATGGTTTCTATCGCATTCTGACGCCCATTGATTGAACACATTGGACCAAAATCATATTGTTGAACGAGATGCAGCTTAAGCAATAATTATAAAGCATCGAAGAACCTTAGTATAATACCGTATATAAAATTTCACTTTCAAACCAGCCGTATGCGAGAGGGTTAATTAAAGGACCTGTCTTATATGGTGTTGCTGGCAAAATGGGAGCTACTGATTCCACCAAAAAACTATGTCACGAAATAAACAAAACTCTTCCCCAATCCTAGTGTGACTTTTTTCATTCGTTACTTTCCCCAACTCACCTCCTCTTTCCAGGCCACCCACCTCGTTTGTGAATCATCCTGCCTGGCCTGGTCTAGACACACCTCAAGCACTAGTCTACCATACTCTCCCCCACCCTCACCTTCTCTTCCAGCACTTGCTTACTCTCCCCCGCCCCCTCCTCTTCCAGCACTACTCTCCCCCTCCCCTCCTCTTCCAGCACTACACTCCCCCTCCCCTTCCAGCACTACTCTCCCCCGCCCCTCCTCTTCCAGCACTACTCTCCCCCTCCCCTCCTCTTCCAGCACTACTCTCCCCCTCCCCTCCTCTTCCAGCACTACTCTCCCCCTTCCCTCCTCTTCCAGCACTACTCTCCCCCTCCCCTCCTCTTCCAGCACTACTCTCCCCCTCCCTTTCCTCAGCAAGCACTACTCCCCACACACACCCTCAGCTCCGCAAGAATTACTCCCTCTTCCCGTCCCCTCCGCCGGAAACACTACACTTCCCCCTTACACTCCCCCACCTCTCCTCCTCCGCAAGCTAGACTCCAGTAACCCAATATTCATCCCGTGATCCCCGTGGCCAGACGCCGTGTCGTGTCGTGTCGTGAGAAGGTTTGTTGTCACGTCACGCTCCCGTCTCCCCCTCACCCTGAAACGTCACCCCGTCCCCCTCCCTGTCTTCTTCACCTTCGTCTTCAAATCTCCTTTCCCTGTCTTCCTCGGCACTGACTACTCTCTATATCTCTCACCCTCTCCCTCCTCCCATTTCCCCGTCTTCCTCGCCCTGACTTCTCTCTATCTCTCTCACACTCTCCCTCCTTATACTCTTTTAATGTTGCTTTTACCCTCTCCCTCCTCCCCTTTCCCTGTTTGACCTCACCTGTTGAATGAAGAAGACAGGGAGAAGAGAAGAAGAACGGAGAGAGAGACAGGAAGGATTAGGGTGAGGGAAACAGGGTACGGTAGTGGTAAGAGAGAATAAAAAAGAATAAGAGTGAAATAAAAACTGAGGAAGGCATATAGAGTGAGAGTGCTTGAGACAAAGAATGGTTCGGGTAAAGCTATATAGTAAAAGAGCAGTGAGGGAAAAGGATGAAGAAGAGAGGAATGGGTGAAGGAGTGTGGTGGGCGAATGTTTCAAGGAGGGAGGGTGAAACAGAGAGCATGCAGCAGGAAGGACGAGGGTGAGAGTAACAGCTAGCCTAATTGGGGAGAGAGAAGAGGGGGAGTCAAGGAGGGGTGTAAATGAGACAGGAAGGACGAGGGTGAGAGTAACAGCTAGCCTAATAGGGGAGAGAGAGGGGGGTCAAGGAGGGATGAAAATGAGACAAGAAGGACGAGGGTGAGAGTAATAGCCAGCCTAATAGGGGAGAGAGAGAGGGGAGTCAAGGAGGGTTGAAAATGAGACAGGAAGGAGTGAGACAAATACAGGTAGCAATGTAACACTATGACACACAACACCACTGTCTGTTTGTCTTGTATATAGCCTAGTTATCGTCACGGTGTCTCAACTAGGCTAAGCAAACTTCACGCCACCACTAAAATGTAAACAATGAAAACTTCTTTCTTACCGGTACGCTCCTTATTTTTTTACCCTTATCAATATCATATACAATAACATGATATAGGATAATATACCAGCAAAAACTGAGATACCGGTATATGTATGCTACCGGTACTTAGGCTTTTGTCACTTAAGATTTTGTTCATACCTTAATTAGGCCTATTTGCATTAAGGTTTTGCTAAGCGAGCGTAAATAATTTTAACTCTTGCAGCAACTTGATATTCTCGTCAAACTTGTTCTCTTCTTCCACCTTTTCCCTTCTTTTCATCGCATAATCTTCTTAATGGGGTAGGTATGGTAACACACTTTTGGTAGGCTAAATTGATTTCTCCAGCGTAGCCTAGCCTATCCCAGGAATTATGAGCAGAATAACAAACATAATGGTGACCTGAATCATGCTTGGAATAGTTTTGAGGCATCAGTTGCTTCAGATTTATCAACACTGTACCATCCACTTATCGTGTTTTATTCCCATTTTTCCTCTTGTTCTCTCCTCTTTCTTTTTTTCTCTCCTCTGTCATTCTATTTTTCCATTCACCGCCTCCCTCCCTCCCTGCCCTTCACTTCTTCCACCTTCTTTATATTCTCTCCCTCTCCCCTCCGTCCTTCACTCTCAACCTCGCTCACACCTACCGTACCTACTTTCTCACTTTTTCCCTTCCAGTTTTCTTTCCCAATCTTTTCTCTCCTCTTGTCCTTCCCTACATTTATACCTTCATACCACATTTTCCCTAATCTCGGGTTTACCATCTATCCTCATGTTATATTTAGCCTACAAGGGGAAGAACCTTTATATTTTTGGTCAGTTGGAGGGCAACTAATTCCTCCAAACTATCCCAGGAAACAAATCAACTCAATGTTACTATAATAGAGGATCTGTTTCGTGACATAGTTTGAACGTTTCACTAGAGCTCCACTTATTGATCGTCTAGACTAGAGTTTCTCCCCTTCATTAATCAACATTCACTGGCCATCCCTCCTCCTGTTATCATTAGTCACTCTCCCCTGGCGATTGACATTTTATCACCCCGAACTTCGCCCCCTTTTCAACTAGAGCTCTGGGATTCCCTTCTGTTTCGTTTTATTTTGTTTATTACTTTTCCGTCGGGATGTTAGAGATCTGGGTCAGTTTAGGATTGGCTCCCCTCACTTTTGCTAAAAGGGGATCAACTCTTGTGAACTAAATGGAGGGTTATTGATTCCCCTAAACTATGCCAGGAAAATGACGAGCTCGGTGTTACGATATGTTTTATAATAGGGGGACCTGTTTCGTTGCATAGTTATGAGGAATCACAATACCTCCAAATTACTGTCCAAAGAGTATGCTATCCCCTTAAGCTTGTAAAGTAAAATAATACATTCAAATTACTGTCAAAAGAATAGGCTATCCCTTAAGCTTGTAAAGTAAATTAATAAACTGAATATATTTAATATGAGTGGCTTATGCCCAGCCAGGCCATGATTTGTCAAAGATTTCTTCACCACGAAAACAAAAAAATATATATACGAATCTATAGCCTATAGACTATACATATACAACACAAAAGGTCTACAGTCATGTCATCTTGGTTTAAATTATGGTTTAAGTTTTAATGTTAGGTAGAGATGTGGCAGCCCCTTTTTCGTGTCAGTATAAAGTTATCTATCTCAATAGTGAATTACCGTACGTAACAATGCCCGAGTGGGTTTTCATGACGCGTAATAACGAGTGAGTCATCCCTACGCAAGAGGGTTAAATAACTGTATTTACATTATGCCTTGATGACGATGACGATAGCCTGTGATAATTATTATGTATTTGTCTCCTTCTTAAATGTTTCATTAATTACGACTCTCCAAAGAGCAACAAGTTTGTTAACGTGTTTGTTAGGTTGAACAGGAGACGCAGTTTTTTAATATATATCATTATTTTCCCATACAATTTGGCTAGATAAGACAAAAGGGTGGTGAAAAAACTGTCAAGATATTATGGTAGTTATTTGTAATAATAAATCTACTAATACTAGTACCGTGTGTGTGTATGAAGAATGAGTAGGCTAGGTTATCTATTCAACATTGTTCCGACAAGTCAAGCGGATAGGAAATTGTACAGTATCTCTTTATCTCCTTATATCAAACGATTTCATTATTTCAACAGCTTTGGTATTCCCTAAACCTTTCACCCTCCCACCGTACAGTCTTCGAGCCGAAAATATCTATTGCAGAGTACGAGCGAATACCACCAAGGCTAAAAGCCCTAACGTAAACAGTAAGACATCAAAGTTATGCCCAATGCTAAAAGAGGAACTGCAACAGCACGGTTTGTGAATTATTTGTGTACGGTATTGGTCCTCGTGGGATCTGTGTGACGGGCTTATGCTACAAACCCATAAATGGACAAGACAGACGATTACTGCAAAATCAGTAATTAATTCTTCGAGTGATATAGTATCCACATATAGCCTATTACCGGAATGTCTGTATCAGTACTGCTGTGTTTTGATTCAAGAACATTAAGCCCTCCTCCTGTTCCAATCATCATAGTTGAGGAAAGTCATGGAATGTTTCACCACAAGAAAAGGGATTATTTTTTGTAACAGACTTCCTTTGAACGGGTGTCGTTTGGTGATACAGTTTAGAACGAATATTTACCTTAATGTTGCTTACAGTATTGAAAGTTCCATAAACTAATCCCTGTTTGCATTCATACAATCGTTTCATCATGTCTTTTAAGCACTCTATTTGTGAAAATGTGCTGAGAGATTACGGTAAATAGGTGGTCCAAAAAATAGAGAATTGGATAAGGGGTCGTTGGTGAAGGTGAGTGGGTGGTCCAAAAATGGAGGAATGGAGGTCTAAATATGGCCCACATGTAAACAAATCCAGCGTGGAAAAGGTTCATCTTGGAGGGGGAAGGGGGGGGAGAGGTCATTGGAAGCATCATTCCCATGTCTCTCATCACAGTATGTTATGGTGTGACAAATTTTCTTCGGCTATCTAGGGACGATTTGGTTAGTTTACGTCAGGTTATGTAAATTCCAGGTTTGTGTAGTCTGGACTGAGAAAATAAAGTACAATACAACGGCCGTGAATGAGTGACCACATGTCCCTGTACAGTTGTAGACTTGGGAACAGTGCTGGCAGGTGGGTGTGAGGAGGGAGCGGAAAACGGTGTAACGGTACCGCAACTTTGTTTTGCCCTCCGCCACGTTTACGGTGCGTCTAAATGAGAAGATGCTCACGTAACAGTTTAAATATTGCACTGATATATGTTATGGTTACTTACAGTCATACGACAATGGCAATCAAAGTCTTAATGTACCGGTATCCATTCATTGCAGTAGTTTATTGTCCATTGGAATGCAGGTTATGTTACGATAACCGAGTGAATTCTGCAATATCTAGGCTACACAAACTGAAGATTACAAATATCAGTTTAGGACCCCAATGTTTTGCGTCCTTTCGCAACTTAACCTTCAGAAGCAGGTACGAAACATAGTTAATACAGCCTTAATCAGTATTGGTCTTGCACTCACAAATTTCAATTCTTTATTGTTACCACCATAAGTCGAAATCAACAGGTGATGTTGTAAGAAACACTGAAATCTTTAACAAGAAAGTATTTCATCTAATCTTGGAAAATCGCTTAGCTTAGCGGAGTGAAATCTTTAAAGAACATGCAGTCCCAATGGTAAGGTTATTCAGTCAAGGTCATCTGTTACTTGTTCTTAATAAAAGATGGTTCTGTTACCATAGTTGTACAGTAATATCAGTACAATATAGCTTGTAAATTGTGTTTAGATACACTAATTTTTAGCATAAATTTAGACACACAATCACACAAGTACTACCCCCGCTACCACCAACCACGACTACACCTTTAACGTAGTACATATTGATGTACTCCCCTCTCCATGCTTGTCCAAACCACGTCCACCCTCCATTACTCAGCCACACTCATACATCTTCAACCTTCATATGGAGGTTGAGGTTCTTCATATATGTATACTTGGTTGATACAATTATGGTACCACGTGATCTAGCCAGGGGTCGAACCAGGTCCCCTCGAGTACGGTATGATTCGGACAAGCATACCATAGCGACACAACTCTTTCAATCCAAGCATCCACAATCCATGTTAGAATAATTGGATATATCCTGCTACTGACTGCACATTGCTTTATGGAGAGATGTTCACTATTGTCGAGGGTCGCCCAAGTCGGGAACTGTAATCAAAAGTATTTCAATTCAGGTGTGTAAGGAAATGTGAATTGGTGTTACAAACACTTGGATAATCGGTTTACTAGTGTACACCAGGGTCTAATTTTTGTGGGAAAAATTAGGTATATCCAACTTTTGCTCCCGACTGTACGTGTAACTCCATTACGAAGACATCATTATATATTGTCGTCTACAATGTCTTGACAGTAAAGTAGTTCATCTTGGTACTGACGTCATTGTTTAGATAACTGTATCCAGACAATTATTGTCAATTGTGATAACCTTGTTTTTTGTTTGGATTTGCTGTATGGACTTCCCAATACAACAAACACGCCCTTCATACTAGTGTGATTGTGGAGGTGTGTATCATTACAACAAAATTATATTCGATATATTGTTTTTAGTATTGTTGGATGAAAATATGACTCCATACACGTACTATACAAAATCTGACAAGATTATACTCGAGATATTAAAGTGTCTATCTTCTTGCAAAGGATTTCATGGTAGTGGTACAGTGGATATATACTTGTAAGTCTCCTGTACCGTATATTCAGGCCTGACAATGTTAGCATATGATGGAGGTAAACATACTGCCTTGCAGGGGACATCGTGGTAATTTACATACAGTACGTAGCCTCCTTGATACCAGATAATCTTACTAAATAAACTCATGGTAGGAAGAATATATAATATCCCCCTAGTGAATCCTGCAACATTTTGCGAGTGCTCGCAATTTTCATATCAGTAAACAATCAAGGCTTACAATTTCATGGAGAATTGGCAACCTTGGTGATATTACGTTCCCACAGGGGATACTCGAGGCTTCATTGCCAATTTTACTGAATTGCTCTCCTAGTTTTGCAATAACACATGTATTCTAACGTTATATTGTAAACTTACATCTTCGCAAGGAATATCGTAGCATTCGGCGATCTTCTGGTACAGTTCCTTGACGTTGGTGAATCCGGATATGATGCCTGTAGGTGAGCCGTGGGCCTGCTGACAATGGAACACCAACTTAGGCCTGGTGACTGGTGCACCATGTTCGCTGTGGCCATTTGTGGAGGACTTGGCGGGGTGGTGGTGGTGATCATCCACCCCATTGCTGCCGTCCTCACGTTTTTTGGGCTTAAAGAGCGGCATTTTTTAATAATCACTATTGACAGGATACAAACTGGATGCTACCCTCAGAGCGCCCCCTGTATCTCTCACACTAAACACACATCAACCACTCACTTCCCAGGCTATATATTTATGCATAGACTGGTTTCTACGGATAATATATTTACACTGCAATGCTCTAGGGAGTTTTTGGAGTTAGGGCGGCGACACTCCCTACACCACGGTCACCTCTCTCTTACTGTCAGACCACGGACCCACGGTACGGTAGGGCGGAGTTCCGGTGAGCTGTTCCCTACCGTCAGGACGTTCCAATAATTTTCGCTCGCGCGGTCGACCTAAACTTGTCCACTGGATATTGCAATTCTTTTAATTTTAAGATATACTAAAAAATTTAAATATTACCACATAGTCATATATATTCGGCGACTGGCTGTGCACTAAAATATCTTGGGCCATGTTCAGTCTGCAAGCAATACGGATGAATGCATGGGGAGTTTTTACAAGCCTGTGCGTTGTGGAAACTGAGGCGCTAGATACTGGAAGCCCGAATGTCATGAGGTGTGTGTGTGTGTATGTGTATGTCAGCAGCTGCGGTGAGACACTCTTTCCTCCCTCGTCTACGCGTCCACTAAATCCTCTTTATTCTCTCCTTGCTACCTCCTCTCCTAGTGTTTATCCCTTCAGCAACCCCTACAAGAGAAGTCAGATTAATATTATGCCTGGAATTATTCTCGTACTCATAGGGCTTGAGGCAATATTTGCCAGTTCCTGGATGTAAACAGTAAGCTCCTAATATGGACCATCGGAAGGAATGATTGGAAAGGGACTTGTGTCATTCATGATTATACGTTTGTAAATGTCGGCGAAATAAAGGGACACTGATTCCTCCAAAGTAAGCTACAAGGCATAGGCTATCCTTTACTCGACTGTGTACAAATGTAGGCTAGAAGTCTTTTTCTTTACGTAATAGTTTAGGGAAATCAGAAGCCCACCGACAGATTTGCCTATTAATTGGTTCACTGGTGTCTGTCGATATTAATACTCCTATCCTTATTCCTATTCCTTCGGGTGTGGCAGTAGGGATAAGACCCAGAGAATTAAGGAGAGAGAAAATTTCGCTCGGTTCATTCCAACTGCGGCCAAAGTCATTACGGGTAATTACACTTGTTGTGGAGTGTAAATTCCGGTACAGTCGAGGCCAAAAGTTCCATTTCCTTCACCAATACGTAACTTCTGAATTTGGGCAGATCATGATACATTTAAATTATCTTTATTTTTTTTGACAATGTCCAGATGATCTCATTTGAAGAAAGCATGACTAATTGATGTCCACAGGTGTAAGACTGGATTCGTGTGTGTGTGTGTATCTTTGGGTTTAAATATACGTGTAGGGCATGGCGAGGGGTCTGTATAAGTTTTTTGTGTGTGTGTGTGTGTATCTTTGTGTTTAAATGTGTGTGCGTGTTTGTATATGTGTGTGTCAGTAAAAGTTTTTAAATTATTTTTGTATCTTTGTGTTTAGATACATGCATGTGTGTGTGTGTGTGTGTGTGTGTGTGTGTGTAAGGGGGGGGGGTCAATAAAAGTTTTGTGTGTGTGTATCTTTGTGTTGAAATACCTGCATGAGTGTGTGTGTGTGTGTGTGTGTGTGGGTAGAGGATTGTAATGAGGAGAGGTGGCACGTCACGTCATATCCCCCTGCGCCACTGCTCCCTTCATAATCTTATCCTTATCTCCTATCAGCACTCCAATGTGGCTAGTTCTTTATGGATTGTGTGGTCGCTCAGGAATTTTTATGTGTGTATGTGTGTGTAATTTGTTGGGGTACGTGATACATAAACCCGTATTGTATCAAATCCGTGTGTTGTTGCTGTTTGGATAGTAAATTTTTTAGTGGGTTAATGATTCTTCCAAACTATACCAGGAACAGATGACTCAAAATTACTATACTGTTTCGTGGCATAGTTTGGAGGATACAGTAACCACTCCAGTTGTTTCTTTTGGTAAATTGGAGCGCCTCGATTCCTCAAAAGTATGTCAGGAAACAGGACCAGATGAACAAAACTAACGGTGTTCTGTTGCTTGGAAGTGTTTGGAGTAATCATTTGCTCCAGATTTACCAACACTGTACTACCTCCTTAAGAGTTTCTCCCCTCAAAACCATAATCAAATAGACAGAGAATATGATGGTGGAAGAGGCAGAAAGAAGACGAGGGTTTACATTGCAGTATTTTATTTACGTCCTGAAATACACAATAAACTATTTGTTAAGGTGGTAATACTTTTTTGTTACATTGGAGTGCCTTGATTCCTCCAAAGTATGCTAGGAAATAGGACCAGAAGAGCAAAAAAAATGGTGTTCTATTGCTGGGAATAATTTGAAGGATTCAGTAGCTCCAGATTTACCAAAACCAACACAAAACTTCCCCCTTAACAATATATATACTTTTTTAACATCATAAAATAATACGAGATATTCTAACATTAACACTTACAATTATCAAATACATGTATACAGCAATAATTCATAACCTGTTGACTGGATACAACCCATGTTTTTATTATCAATTACTAAATTTTATTGGTTACATTAATTATTGACCCAGAGTTACTTACTTCACTTACTGTAATGACTTAAAGGGAGATTGTCTTTTTGGTAAATTGGAAGGCTACTGATTCCTCCTAACTATATCAGAAAACAGACGCCCTCGGTGGTACTAATAGGCCATGGGGATCTCTTGTTTCGTGTCGTAGTTTGGAGGATTCGTTAGCCCTCCAATTTATTTTATTTATTTTATTCATTTGTATATAATTTTTTTTTCTATGCTATCTCTTACGTATATACTCGTAATAAAGAAACTATATCAACTGAGGAGCTTTTCTGGACGTGTGTGTGTGTGTGAGTAGCCTCGGAAGTTCCAGTATGTGTGTGTGTGTAGCTTCGGAAGTTTCTGTGTCTGTGTGTTAAACCTCTGATGTTCTAATGTGTGTGTGTGTGTGTGTGTGTGGCCTCGAAAGTTCCTATGTCTGTGTGTTAAACTTCTGATGTTAGTGTGTGTGTGTGTATGTCTGTTTGTGTGTGTGTGTGTGTGTGTGTGTGTGTGTGTGTATGCTATCTAAGCCTCGGACGTGCCTACCATTTCCTCTTCAATGGTAATGGTACTGGCGCCTCTCTGTATGTGTCTATAGGCGCCCTGAGGTCTCCAACACACCCAGCCTCTCCTGTAGTACACCAAGAGGGAGACGGTGGCGAGGGAAGCACACAGACCAGCCAGCATCACCACCACCAGGAAACCCACAGTTCTATCACACAACAAAGAAAAAAGAAATTGGATTAATATGCTTTAGGGGAAAATACAGTGACAGAAAGTGGTTGTGTTTTAAAAAGAAAGTAGATTATTGTTCGTACTTTATGCTTTAGGGGGAAATACAGTGACAGAAAGTAGTGGTTGAATTGTAGAAAGAAAGGAGGTTACTGTGTGTACTTTATGCTTAATTTAGGGGGCAATACAGTGACAGAAAGTATTTGTGTTGTAGAAAGAAAGGGGGTTAATGTGTGTACTTTATGCTTAATCAAGGGGGAAATAGAGTGACAGAAAGTAATTGAGTTGTAGAAAGAAAGGGGGTTAATGTGTGTACTTTATGCTTAATTAAGGGGACAAAACAGTGACAGAAAGTAGTTGAGTTGTAGAAAGAAAGGGGGTTATTGTGAGTACTTTTTGTATTACTGATCTACTGTATATTGCACCGGTTCTATTATAAGAGCATACAGAAAAAAGAAAGGAGATTAATGTTTTTTGTTCTCTCTATTTACTTATCTATAATGCACTAGTTTTATCACATAGCAAAGGGTAGAAAGAAAAGAAGTTAATGTCTGTAATCTACTCTTTGTACAGTTGGCCACAGGAGTTCTTACACAGGGTATATGGAAAGAGAGGTCATTATTCTGGAAGTACTGCAGTCTATTAAGGGGAGAGTATACTTGAGGTACATTGGAGTGCCTTGATTCCTCCAAAGAATGCCAGGAAACAGAACCAGATTAACAAAAATAATGGTGGCCTGTTGCTGGGAATAGTTTGGAGGAATGATTAACTCCTAAAATGCTTAAACTATACTCTCCCCTTAAGTGATTCGGTGATTAGCAGAACAACAAACCTAATAATAATGTTGTATTGCAGTTACATAGTCTTACATTTTCTATATGTTGTAAACCCTCGAACACAACAGCGTGTGTACGAATTCTTGTGTACGTCTTGTTATATTTGTTCCCTTTCCACTGAAGTGACACCTTTAAATTGATGTTTTGGGTACATTTACATTATATAGTTGGGTAAATAATTGATACAAAACTCGTACCAGTTTCATATTTGAGTAACATGTCCATACATAAACAAGTATACTATCAAAGACAAAACTCGTGTCGTGAAATCTGGTGAAAATATATGGTAGTGGGCTAAACATACTGGGCATGAACGTTACTGTGGTGCGGTTTTCATAATGTTTCACGAGTAATCTTAAATCATTGGACGAGACAATGACACGAGTTTTGTCTTTGATAGTACGATCGTGTGTGACAATGCGGCTTGGGACTGACTCACTATACATGAAATTGTGTGTCCTGTTCCCGTGGAGTTATTTCTGAGGGCCAAGTTAGCACGAGGAAATAATAATATAACAACATTATAACGTGGAAAAACAAGTGTGTGAATATAAAATAAAGAACAGCCAACGTGGTCTCTGATAAGTACGATATGACAATGTGACAAAGACGAGACTGTAGTTTGTTTGTTTACTCACGCATTAGTTGAAACGGGCGGTTCTTCACCACATGTAAACTCTTCATCTGGGATCCTCCTCAGACGGTGACCTCGAAGCCTCATTGGTCGCGAACACCTGTAAGAAAAAACAAGCACCAGAATAGTTATTTATTTATTTATTTATTGATGGATTGATGGATTTTTCGCCATATATCTTTTGGTCTACTCTAATTGGGGGGGGTTGTTAATTCCTCCATGCTATGTCAGGAAGGAGAATACGAGAGCTGGATCTATTTTTGTAGCAGAGTTTGAGAGAATCAGTGGCCCTCCAAAATGCCGAGGAAAGACGACCCCTTTATAAGGAGATTGTGATATAGTAAGAAAATCTGAAATTATAGACATCATCAAATTGTAGAAGAAATAACAACGACCATCAATTTATACTCACACCATCCTTACATCAAGAAGGCTGTAGTCATTAGGAAAGATTCATGACATATATATATACAAGAAAAACAACGACTATCAATTTATACACAACAACGACTATCAATTTTTACACAACAACGACTATCAATTTTTACTCACACCAATCTGTCATCAAGCTTGGTCATAAGGGAAGAGTTCTTGACCCAGAGCATGTTACAGTCACAGGTCCAGTGGTTGTACTCGAGGGACACAAACTTGAGGCTGGACCAAGGCAGCAGTGTGGACGGCAGGGTGGACAACACAGAGAAGGAGAAGGTGAAGTCCTGAATGGTGAGTGCCACGTCTTTGTCCTCCTCCTCTAGACTGTGGAAGGCCTAGAAAAAGGGACCAGGATAGAGGACAGTTAGCCTATACCCATCTTAGTGGTTTATCCGCTATAAGATCTCTAGTTCAAGGCTGTGGAAGACCTAGACAAAGGGGCCAGGATAGAGGACAGTTACCCTTCTTAGTGCCAGTGATTTCTCCTCTATAAAAAGAGATGAGAGAGAGAGAGAGAGAGAGAGAGAGAGAGAGAGAGAGAGAGAGAGAGAGAGAGAGAGAGAGAGAGAGAGAGAGAGAGAGAGAGAGAGAGAGAGAGAGAGAGAGAGAGAGAGAGAGAGAGAGAGAGAGAGAGAGAGAGAGAGAGAGACAGCAAGTTGTTATTATACACTTCAATGATCATCAGATAATACGAATATACTGTACATCAGGAATAACAACACTGCAATACTACTATATAGATATTATGTGTCCTACTGCACCATAAAGCAATAATAGTAGGCTATTTTGTGTCACCCATGAAAGCTTAGCAGTCCGATACGAGGGCAAAAACAATCATAAATAAAACAACAACAACACCATCAAACTGGTTCTTGATTCCAGTATGGCTGTCTTATGAAATTCGTACCTCCTCACCTAATGACCCCATGCATCCTACTTCCTGTTATTATGTATGTACAGTCACGGTACAAAATCCTTTCTGCCTTGGGTGCATGAAAGTACACAGCCATGAGAGTGAAAAAATATTACTAAGACCAACAACTATATAGAGTTTTGCACAATTTTTTTCGTGTTTTTTTTTTTCATTGGAAGGTGTTGTAGGACTATTGACCGTGACTGTACTTCGAGGTGTATAGTTATTGTATTAAGGGGAGATTCTCATGTTGGCAAGTTGGAAGGCTACTGATTCCTCCCAACTATATAATTATACCAGCTAGAAAACAGACACATTCAGTGGTACTAAATTGGGGATCATCTGTTTGGTGGCATAGTTTGGAGGAATCAGAGACCTTCCAATTCACCAACAAGAGGCCAACCAGACCCTCCCCTTAATTAATACATTTCCAACGAGTCTCAGAATGTTGTTGTGTTGTTTCATTTTGCTAACTAACTAACTAACTACTTTCCACTTCAAGTAAATTTATATAATGGGGGAGAGGGGGTGAGGTAAGGTCTTCATGACGTGACTGTAAAGCTGACACCATAACTACTATTTCAACTCTGATGAAGAAGTGATAAAATGTTAGAGAAGACGCAGCAGACAATAATTATACAGTTTATATTTATTACCATTAATGATCGAACTTCAAGTGGAGGACTGATACACATTACAATAAAAACTGGTTAAACAAATTCCTATTACGCAGTCGAAGGCAATGAATGAATGATTTATGGGATGTACAGTCACGATAAAAAAATCCAGCATCACCTTCGAATGATTTATGGGGTGTACAGTCACGGTAAAAAAATCCAGCATCACCTTCGAATGAACTGACCTCGAGAAATAATGTCCAACTATATGATACCTGTTGATCTTTGTAATACTGGTTAATAAGATTCATTCAAGTGGTTAATTATCAGTCACCTAATAAATCAGGACTAATATACTCAAATATACTAATATACCTAATACTCACTAAAGGAAATTTATTAAGAACACTGCACTTATATTTTTACAGTTAGAAAGTATTACTACAGTTAAGGGGATAGATGTGATAGTGGGTAGCAGTACAGTACATGAATTATAATGCGAGAGGAATCACCATAGAAAAGGCAGCATTTGATATACAGTACAATATAATATACCTTGCAGTCAATGCTCTTTATAATATACCTTTAACGCTCTCTATTTTATACATGTAGGACCTTCGACCGCCGTGGCTGTACTGTTAATTTATCTGTCTATAATAATATATATATACCTTGGGGTCAACGCTCTCTATCTTGGGCATGTAGCGGAGTGCCACCGTGTCGAGGCTGCGCAGATCACCGAAGGCGTAGGCTTCTATGGTGCGCAGCTTGAGCATCTGTTCCAGCACCAATGTCTTCACGTTGGTCAGGGAAGAGAACGAGTATCCCCCCAGGCTCTGTTGGGTGAAGGAAGGATTGGTTGAAGACGAAAAGAGCATGTTATGAAGGAAGACCGCTCTATCTGTTTGGTTTACGAATGTCATGAAGGAAGACCGCTCTATCTGTTTGGTTTACGAATGTCATGAAGGAAGACCGCTCTATCTGTTTGGTTTACGAATGTCATGAAGGAAGACCGCTCTATCTGATTGGTTTACAATTGATTGAGGATGCAGTGAAAGAGAACCGCCCGAGTTTTCTGTTGGGTGGAAAAAGAATGTACGTTTGTAATGAGCTGTGTTGGAGGAATTAGATTTTGCTTGTCAACGTAGAAGAGAAGGGTCCGTTTGTACCACCCAAATACCACCACCTATAGGTCTAGTGAACAGTTGGGGACACATGAAACAGACACACCTGAAACGGGAGGCCCTTTAACGAGTATTATAGGGAAGTGTGATACGTTGAGTTGAGCAATGACCTGTCCTTCCCTATGCTCGATAAATGGCTCGTTTCAGGTGTGTCTGTTCCACGTGTCTCGTAACTGTACCACGTGGCTTGACAACATACCGTGATGGGGTTGCCTGAGAGGTCGAGGTAGGTGAGGGTGTCTGAGAGGTGAGCCAGGGCCGAGGTAGGCACGACACTGATGAGGTTGTGAGACAGAGACAGCCACTCCAAACTGTGTCCATGCATGGATGTCCATGAAGCAAATGTTTAGAGGGGAGCAAAATTATTAGGTGTCATGAAAATAATCTTACGTGAATATAATAAATAAATAAATGGTGCAGGATTGTTTTTTTTTTCTTGTCAAAATGCATTGGTTCAAGGGAATCTACTCATACTATAGTATTTCTTAAAAGATCTGAATAATGCCTGGTAACACACACACACACACACACACACACAACACAACACCAAACCATCACTCTAACAACACAGGAAAACACAACACAACACAAATACACACTCACACACACATACACACACACACACAACACAACACCAAACCATCACTCTAACAACACAGGAACACACAACGCAACACAAACACAACACACAGACACAGAAAGACCCAAAACCATGCATGACACTCACGACACATTGCCACTGAAGAGCTCCGTATCGATGGTTTCAATACCAAGACGGCTTAGGTCGAGATGCCGGAGGTTGGGGAGGCGGTCGAGCAAGGAGGAGTTGAGGCTGGGGATGGGGTTGAAGCCGAGGTTGAGGTGCTGGAGGTTGGATAGTGGTGCAAGGAGTTGGTCGGGGATTTCAGTCAGTTGGTTGTAGCTTAGGTCAAGCGTGGTGAGGTTTCCCAGTCCTTTGAAAGCCTGTGTATAGTGGAAGAAAACAATAAAATAAATGTGGGTTGGTTGGTTGGTTGGTTGATGGGTCTCTCTCTCTCTCTCTCTCTCTCTCTCTCTCTCTCTCTCTCTCTCTCTCTCTCTCTCTCTCTCTCTCTCTCTCTCTGAGCTAAGTGTTATGAGGTGTGTGTGTGTGTGTGTGTGTGTGTGTGTGTGTGTGTGTGTCGTTTTCCAGTACACATCATGAGTTTAGTCAAAACTATAAAAACTCTCCTATCCTCACCTCCACTTCCATGAGATCATTAATGACATTATTACTGAGGTAGAAGTAGTGTGTGAGTGTGTGTGTGTGTGTGTGTGTGTGTGTAACATTTTCCAGTGCACATCACGACAGACAAAACATTTATTCTTCTAACCTCCACGTCCAGATCATTGATGACGTTATTACTGAGGAGGAGTTGTTGAAGTACCCCCAGCCCCACCAGACCCCCTCCCTCTAGCCCCCCCAGCCGGTTATCTGAGAGGTCTAGGACGAGGAGGGTGGGGGAGGGAGTGGTGAAGGTGGCGCGGTAAAGAAAGGTCAGGTTGTTACGGGAGAAGTCAGCTCGGGTCGCCCCCTCTGGTAACTTCAGGTCCTCTGCAAGTAAGGTCACAACTATTGTGTGTGTTGATGTTTTGTTTTGTTTACATTACTACACTGTTTACATATATTTTTTGTTTACATTACTGCATGCACTGTTTTACACATTTCTTTTACACATATTTTTACATTACTATTACACATTTCTTCACTATTTACACATTTGTTTACACATTTTGTTTACATTACTGCACTATTTACATATTTTATTACAAATTTTTCTACATTACTGCACTATTTTACACATTTCTTTTACACATATTTTTACATTACTGCAGTATTCAGTAATTGGAAGCAACTTCAAACTTGGATATATTAATACAAAAGATAATTACCATATATTTTCCCACCTCATAACATAAAAAATTTCTCTCTTGTATTATATTCTATTTTATCTATCAGTTCAATTTCATCTATCAGTTTTAGCTTCAAGAGCATTAATGGGAGGATATAGATTTGGCAGTTTAGGAGATAATAATTCCTCCAAACTATTCCAAGCGACGGGCCACCACCAGTATTTTTGTTAATCTGGTTTATCTGTTTCCTGGCATATTTTGGAGGAATGAATCAAGGTGCTCTAATGTACCAAACGTATACTCTCCCCTTAAGGTGATAATTCCTTTTTGTTACATTGGAGTGCCTTGATTCCTCAAAAGTATGCCAGGAAACAGGACCAGATGAACAAAAATAATGGTGTCCTGTTGCTTGGAATAGTTTGGAGAATTCAGTTGCTCCAGATTTACCAACACAAAACTTCCCCCTTAAGATGGTAATTCTTTTTTGTTACATTGGAGTGCCTTGATTCCTCCAAAGTATGCTAGGAAACAGCAGAACCAGAAGAGCAAAAATAATGGTGTACTGCTGTTGCTTGGAATAGTTTGGAGGATTTAGTTACTCCAGATTTACCAACACAAAAATACTTCCCCCTTAATTAATTTTCCAACCACTCACCAGGCAGCGTTGCCAAGTTAGCGCCTCTGCAGTCCATCCCTTTCTCCTGGAACTGTGTGAGATGTGGAGAGCAGCAACATCCCGACCCTTCCTGACACAGATCCACCGTTGAGAAGCCGAAGAAGAAGCCCCGACAACACTCCAGCCTCGAAGACAACAACACCACCGCTAACATCAACAGTGTCCTCGGTTGAAATGTAGTTCGTGACATTTCGTTGGATTTTGCTTTTGTATTATTATTTTCCTACCTTTATTTGTGTGTGTGCGTGTGTGTGTGTGTGTGTGTGTTATTTCGTGGATTTTTTGTGAGTGGTTATAGTGTTCCTTGTTTTGTGTACTTAATTGATTGATGGATTTGTTTGATTGATTATTGTTATTATTATTTTTATTTCTGATTTTTTGTCTTTTTTTCTCTTCTTGCTGCTGGGTAGGTCAGTCAGTCTTCTGTTTACTATATTTTGTTTTCCTCTTTCGTCTCTTTTCTTACTGATCGAGGTTTTCGTGTACTTTCCCTTCTTCTTCTTCTTCTTCTTCTTCTTCTTGTGTACCTGTCACCTCTTCTCTCTGTAAAAGTTTTATTCACTTGGTCATTCACTGTCTCTTTCTGTTTTTATTTTACACATTACAAGTTGGGGAGAGGTAGAGGAATGACACACACACACACACACACACACACATATATATATATATATATATATATATATATATATATATATATATATATATATATATATATATATATATATATATATATATATATATATATATATATATATATATATATATATATATATATAAGTTAGGTGTTATGAATTGGAACTGTGGGAATAGAATGAACTAAACCTTGTGAAAATGGGTTTTGTAGGTTTAATTAATGGTTTGAGTGCAGTAAAGTAATTTTTTTTATCTATTTTAATTTCTTTTCAGTGGTAATGTAAGCTCTAGTATTTTTTTTATCCTGTGTTTCCATTATGTTTCTAGCAAATCTACCGAACAATTTCATTCATAATATCTCATAATGAAAAAAAAAACCGTTCAATAGGTCATACGTGCATAACGTGGGTAAATGTAACTACAATTAAGAAATCTATAACATTAAAAAGATCACATTTCATATATAAGTTCCTTTCATTTATCAACATGCCGATGATATTACAGTAAGTGCTAGGGAGGTACTGAATGCCACTCAATGCTTATCTTCACTGTATTTCATTGAGATTTAGATGTCTGACCGGACATGATGATGGTGCCTCATCTTACGGCACTGCTTATCATTGTACTTGACTTCTGACTGATATTGGAAGAAATAATGTGTAGCCGGATATTTCATTCTAGCCGGACCTTAGGCAACCAAGCTCTTCTGAGTTATGAAATTCCTTTGCCTTTCGAAGAAAAATGCAGAATCCAAAGAAATTGAACATTTACTTTTACAAAGGCTCCGGCCATGGAAGCATCATAAGGAATGTATTTCAGATGGAAAATTAACCTATTTTAGTTATTATGTAAAAATGAAGTCATAAAGTTTTTTCACCATTCTCTGCAGCCATTGCTCTATAATTGTATATATCTGTTTCTTATTCTATTAAACTCCATTGTATAATTATTTCCTTTTTCATATCTGAACTGACTACTGTACAATAAACCAACTGCCATGATATACCTAAAAGTAGTATGCATAATTATTACAAAGTCTTACCTTCAAAATCGTCAGTACCTCTGCTTGCTTGAGTCACTGTCAGCTTAGTAAGAATCCGAGAGAGAGAGAGAGAATATTCTGTTTAATCTTTTATGACGTTACATATGCTGAAACGGCTCACGTGCAGCCTGACCCAAGCAGCAACTATTTACAGACGTATGTTAGACACTTGACAATGATGCTTATTATTATACTGATGTGTGTGAATGAGTTATAAGTAAACACTACATGCCAGTATTTTCTCTAAGCCCTCACTGTGACACCGATACAATGCTGCTAGACTCGTGGTACTTGTTATCAGGTATACACTATCAGGGACACTGAGAGATAAGCTACCTTACCTTACCTTACGGTCTTATTACATTGACTCATGCGATCTTTTGGGGTAACTATTGGTATTTTTGTCACTGGTACTGCATGGTAAATACGGCCGAAACCCCATCAACATCTTTCCTATACTTGCATGATACTTTATATAGCCAATCTGAATTTACACGGACATATTCTTCTCAATTCACCTTAGATCGACATCAAAATAATACCGGAAAACTATATTTATTATAGTTTATGTAATATGATCTCGTTATCTTTAGTAAATAAATATCATGCATGTTTCTTTTGACCGCAACACCAGGCAGGCTCTTTTTACCAACACGAGCATGCAATAATGACGTCTAAATGTTAAAAAGAATATCAAACTCCATAATCTACTCCTCCGGACATTCCTTCGCCTTATCACAGGAAAAGTTTATATACAACCTAACATAACATAACATCACACCGAGGCGTTAAGGTCACATCACGGCTATAACGATGAGGGAGCTAGTGTGAGGAAATGGGTCCCAATGTTTGATGGAAATACTACTGAAGCTTTAATTTAGCATCAAAGAAGTGGGGCGACACCAGCAGAAAATATAGGGATCAAGGTATGACCCCTTATTTAATTCAACAGTCACGATCGAGACACCAAGGTAAGGTCATTAAGGAATCACATGACAGGTCAATTGTATGTAGCTATGACTAGGGCTTCCACACGATCATAATAAGGGGCATGACTAACGTACATGGAATCAAGGTAAATATTTGTAGTTACATCATAATTATTATCTCCATTCCCTGGGGACCTCGCTAAGCTGACAGTCCGAGGTGAGGTTAATTAAACTTAGCATAAATTTCTTCTTACGATAATGGCGAGAATAATAATAAAATGAATAATCCGTCAATGTAACAGTTATGGGGTTAAAATCATGAGTGAGTGGAATTTATTAGAGAGAGAGAGGAAAAAAAAAAGAAGTATATAGTTAACGGTACTAGAGCCTTACAGAAAATGGAGCCTCATCATCGACAATCAAAACAGAAGAAGAAGAAGACGACGACGATGATGCTGTGGTGGTCCGGGCCAAAACCACTCCTATTTCCCCTACAAAAACTGCCACTATAGAGCCCTGGCCTTACCCTACACAGAGAATTGGCCAAGGAGAACAATATTAGAGGTGGGATATACATAATTGAACCCCGTTGGTGAAATACAGAAGGAGTTTTATAGGCGAAAACTACTTAAGTATTCCATCCATAAAGTTGATGTATTATGAGGGCCCCTATTTTTTTATATTTTTAGATATTCCCAGCTGTGGCATTTTTACTCGCTTGTATTTTTTTCCCCGTTTTTCTCTCTCTTTTATTTTATTTTTTTTGGCTATTCCCAGTTGGCATTTTTTTTTTTTGCCTTTATTTTTAGCTATTCCCAGTTGTGGCATTTTTTACTCGTTTGTATTTTTTTTACCCTTTATCTCTCTCTCTCTCTGTCTTTTTTATGCTGATATCTGTTGTAGTAGTGCCTAGTTGTGTGTACTGTATATAAATAATTCTTTCTTTTTCTTTCTATTCACGTGATTTATTGATGATAGGGACAAAGAAGAGAGGAGGAGGGGTTATGTATGTACCATATGTATGTATGTATATATAATTCTTTTTTGTCATCTTCTATTCATGAGGTATATTGATGACTGGTGATGATTTTATGGATGAAGAGGAGAGAGGGGATATGTATGTATGTGTTATGAGGAGCAGTCAAAATTTGGTAAAAATGAAAGAATTGCCGTTCTCGCGTACGGCTTTTCTACCTTCATTACCCACTTGTTTAGACCATTCTAAGACTATTTTCTTCTATAGCATTTCCTCCGCAAATGCCCCATTTCCAAGATAGGGCATATTCAAATGGGTCATTTTGAAATTAGTCTGACCTTACCTAACCTAACCTAACCTAGACCGCATCAGACTACCGGGACATAACCTGGGCAAACTACCGGGACCTAACCTAGGCAAACTACTTTAAATAACCGTGGTAAAGTACAGGAAATGACCGGCGCAAAATACTGGGACCTAGCCGGATCTGGCAACACTGCTACAAAATGGCAATTCTTTCAATAAATACCCAAAATTTTGGGTGGGTTAACAGTTTGTGTGTTTTTTTTTTTGTATTTTCTTATGTTCTTCGCAGCTATAAAACATTATCTTGATGGATTTAGTGTCACGCAGTTTATTGATGTCAAATTTTATAGATGCAGCTGTTGAGTAAAATAAAAGACTTGTATTATCAATTGCAGGTGATTTCTAAGTCTCCCCAAACAAGGGCAGGGCTTGATCTAATGGGGAAATGCTTTGGATAAGAAATGTAACAATATCAAATTAAATGAATATGAGGTACAGATATGTCAGGTAAACCAAGAAATCATGCTTAAGGGGAGATTCTCTTGATGGTGACTTGGTTTGCTACCGATTCCTCCAAAATATGCCTCAAAACAGATCCCTTGTTGGTAATAATGAGGTGATTTGTTTCCTGGCAGACCTTCCAATTCACCAACAAGAGAATCTTCCTTTAACCTAACCTAGTAAGGAGAAACTGTCCAGACTGTAACTTGGTAACCTTTTGAAACCTCTCCTGGGGTTAAATTTGATTTCATGAGTGATGTAACTTGATGCTATCTTCAGAAATACTCTTTAAACAGGTAAATGTTGAGCCATATTTACAGTGTTGTAGAAATTATTTATAATTAGATGTGAACCCTTGCTCAGATCAAACAAACATAGAGTGAGTAACTTGACTGACGTACCCTATCTAACGTACCCTAAGATTCAGTACACAGAGTACAGTACTTCACTTCAGTCATGTAGCTACCAGTTGTTTAGAAATGTGTTTGCATGGCTCATAGTTGTAATGAAATATTATTGTTTGCAGAGTGTAGTGATGGCCAGCAAGGAGAAGATAGAGAAGTATGAGCATTTCTTGAACAACGTTTTAAGAGAAGATCTGCGGTAAGCTAATACCTACTCTACTGTATTTTTTAAAAGGCATATTGCAGTACCTGTATGTTAGCCGATTACAAGAGGATTATAATATCATATATATGTATGATTTTTGTTGATACCAATATCTAATGTCCTTTATAAGTGCTGACTAGCTATGTAGTAATGATGAACTTCATATTTCTAAATTTAAACTAATATGCACAAACATTGTTATTTTCAGTGCCCATCTACACTCTCATCTTAAGGGTTTATGTAGATCATTATATGAGAACATTCTGTGTAAATATATATCGGTATATGCTTTGGGGATTTTGCTAATTTGCATATCTTTCAGACCGCAGGGTCATTCTCATTCCTTGCCCTTGTAAGACTGGAGATATATGAACTGTATAGACAAGAATATGCTCACCAGTACAGCACCCAGCATATAACATCAATGCCTGTGGATTGGCACTAATACACTTAATTGTTTTTACAGCATTGTGGTGGAAGAGCGAGAGAAGCTGTATGAAGACATTGCAGCACACTCACAGCTACGTCAGACCATCACCTGCATTACGGAGGCACCTGGCTGCACGGATGAGGGGTTACGAACTCAGGTCGACCTTGGCTCTAACTTCTATGTCCAAGCGCATGTGTGAGTCACATTTTTGTAGAAAAGTAATGATAATATTACATATTTTATTTAGATGAATGACAGATTTAGTTCATCCAGATAGGTAGAGAGAGGAGAGATGTATTGCATCTTCTATAAAACTTTCCTTACCATTGGCCCTGAATTAGTCACTGCCAACTTTTTTGTCTATCTCTTCTTTTCTTTCTCTCCCTTCATAGCTTGCTAGTCCTCCTATCTCCTTTTCTGATAGTTACATGGCTCTTGCTTTTGTGCTGATATTAGTGTTTTTTCTTCAGTTAGTCAGGCTTTCTGCTGACAGACATATACTATGCTGGTATTATTATTGTAATGTGCAATGCCAAAATGGAACGCTTTACATGGATAAATTCACTTGAAATGTTGACTAAAAGTCACAGATATATTGTGTAAAATCAACTCCATTGGTGAAGTGCCCTACTGCATATATTTTTGGGGTCTTGATATACAGCCGGCAAAAAAAGTATCAACACCACCCTTACATTGAAATTAAAAAATTTTGCGCAGTATGGTTGGTACTCTTGATCTGTGGATCCCGGACAGGGAGTGTGGCTCAGGGTTGCCAGATTTGAAATCAGCCTCAATACCAAACTCAGTTTATAATACCAATCTGCACTTTTCATTACCAAATTATTAAAGCAAGAATAATATATATATACATATATCACAACACCCTTCAAACCATACAGAACAGAGCCCTAAAGACAATCACAGGCTGCACAGCTACCACACCCACAGACCACCTACACTATGAAACCAAAGTCCTCAAAATTAAGGATCACCTTGACATGAGAGGCACACAAACACTTGCTGCAGCCTCCACAAACCCACACCATCCACTACACTACATGGCACAACACCCACACATGCCAAGGAACATCAAAACAACACCCAGTACACGATACCATACGCAAATACTATCATCTCTTACACCCTGCCCACCCCAAACCAATCTCCAGAAACACATCCATACTCAAATCACTCATCAATCCATCCAAACACTCAAAAACAACACACAGTTGCATGCACGACCTCCTGACATCCACCCATCCGAATCCTCCCTTCCCCGTGAGGACAGAGTCCACCTAGCCAGGCTGCGGTGTGGCCATCACCCAGCCCTTCTGACATATCAGAAGAGGCTGGATGGAGCCATTGCGGATGCCTGTCCGGGATGCAACACAGCACCCCATTTTATTAAACACATTATTGAAGACAGCAACGCACACAACCACACTCGCCAACAACACAACATACACTCTCTGAGGGCACTGTGGGAAAGCCCGGTTCAGGCCATGACCTTCCTCAGGAGCTCGGGGCTGCTCGGCCAGACAGCTTGAGGAACTTCAACAACAACAACAACATATATATATATATCAAGACAAATTATATATGGTATATGAGTAATATCTCCCCTTATAAATAGCAGTAGTATATGTTGTGTAGATGAAGGTTTTCTAGTACTGTAAGTTAATCTAAAAGAGAGCAGACAGTCCACCATTCAGGTCCAATACCAAATCATAATTATTCATTACCAAACATATTTTTCATTACCAAATTGGGCGTGATTTGGTAATGAAAAAAACAAAACAAATGGCAACCCTGGTGTGGCTGCTGCCGCCCCACTAGACACTGAGTAGACAGTACAATAGTAGGCAATAACCTCCTTGGTAGTAGGCCAGGGTTCCCAGGTGGCGGTTTTCCCGCAAAATTTGGTGGTTTCTCTTTCAGCTCCTCTGGAAAATTTATCAGTGGCGGTTTAACGGCAGAAAACAGATTAACTCAGTATAAAAGTGAAGTATCTGTACAGAGAGTGGTTGGGTAGTAGAGGAAATGAAGAGTTGGAGGGATAGAAAAGGGAGACATATGTGGAGAAAAAGAGAGTGGTGAGAGAGAGTAAGAGAAAAGTAGACAAGGTAATTGGAAGGAATTTACGTGAGAAGTGGAGGGAGTGTAAGAAATTGTTCTCGAAAGAGGTCAAGAAAGTCGGGGAGGGTGACAAAGGAAGTAGTAAGGTTGTGAAAGTTAAGAATTGGCAGGTAATTGTAGAGACACATGGTAGAGTTGAGAGGTGGAGAGATCACTATGAGGCATTGTTGGATGAAAGAAGTGGAATGCCGGCAAACATAGTTGGGTGGGGTATGGGAGGGAGAAGAAGAAAGGTAGTGGAGGAGGAGGTGGTGATCAGGAGGTTAGAAGTGAGTGAGGCTTTGAAGAAAGTGAAAATGGGTAAAGCATCAGGAATAGATGCAGTGTGTGGTGAGATGCTGAAGTGTGGCGGTGAGATAGTGGTTGAATGGGTGTGGAAAATGTGTGGACTGGCATGGGAGAAGGGGGCGGGGTGTGCCTGAAGACTGGAAATCAGGAATTATAGTTCCTCTGTATAAGGGTAAAGGGGAGAGAGGAGTATGAGGTAATCACAGAGGAATTTGCCTCCTTAGTGTAGTAGGGAATGTGTACTGTAGGGTAGTGATAGAGAGTGAGAGTGAGACCAGAGGAATGGGTGGGTGAGGAGCAGGGTGTATTTAGGAAGGGAAGAGGGTGTGTAGACCAGATTTTCTCCTTGAGTTGTGCTGTGGAGAAATATCTAGAGAAGGGCAAGAAGTTGTATGTGTATTAATGGATTTGGAGAAGGCATATGATAAAGTCGTTAGAGAAGGTATGTGGAAAGTATTGAGAATAGGCCTATATGAAGTGGTTGGAAAGTTGCTGGAGGCAGTGAAGAGCTTGTATGAGGGTGCAAGAGCGGCAGTCTAGGTGGAGAATGTGCAAAGTGAGTTCTTTAATTTGAATGTTGGGTTGAAACAAGGGTGTGTGATGTCCCCATGGTTGTTCAGTGTATATATGGATGGAGTCATGAAGGAAATACAGGGAAGAGCAGTGGATGTTGGTGTACGTCTGATAAGGGAAGGGAATGAGTGGAAGTTGCCTGTGTTGCTGTTTGCTGATGATACAGTTCTGTTGAGTGATGATGAGTTGGAGTTGCAGGGTTTGGAGAATATATTTGGAGATGTGTGTGAGGAACGGAACCTGAAGGTAAATGTGGCGAAGAACAAAGTTATGGTATTTGAAAGGGGTGCAGCCACAGGTTGTGAGGTGAGGTTTAATAGTCAAGTCATGGAGAATGTCAGCTCATTTAAGTTTGATTTTGAGGACACAAGGGATAGTTGAAATTCACAACTGTAATTGGCTTCTGTCAGTTAGCTGTGTTTGTACAATTTAGGGAATATTGTAATTTATAAAGGGTAAAATTCGGCCAGTGAATTGGAGGTCACTTCGAAAATGGTCATTCTAACTTGTTTAATATTATAGCATTACATACTGAAGTTTATTGTATCCCATTGAATTATTGTGTCTTGATTTTAGGTCAAAGCTCCTATATGCTTGGATCTATTGCTTACTGTACTGTACATTACTTTTCACAGCCTTAAAAAAATGTATAATAAAATTGTACTGTATATTCCTCCCACAGACAAGACACATCGCGTATTTACGTCAACGTGGGGTTGGGGTTCTTTGTGGAGCTGACCCTACAGGAAGCCTTAGGATTTATTGACAAGAAGCTCAATATACTGAATGCAAGGCTGGAGGAATCCACCCAAAAATCAGCTAAAATTAAGGGCCAGATAAAGTTTGTGTACGAGGCTCTCAGAGAGTTGCAAGGGTATCAGGAGTCAAACTCGTCACAGCCTTAGTGGTTCTGTTTCTGTGTCTCTGCGTGATTTTGTGATTGTATGGTTGGTATTTCCTAGAACAGAAGTTGTGCTCACCTGAAGTGTTTTATGTGTCTTTAATGAAATGTATGTCATATCAATGCATGTGAAATCTGTGATATAATAAACATATTGATCATTTAGGCTTAGTTTGTACGTGAAGTCTTTCTCAAGTAAAACTGGGTACTGTACCCTCGTCATATTACACGCTGCACTTAGTCACTATATAATGTAGATCAAAACCTATAGCTTTCATGGTTAATGTTACAATAGAAGCTGACTGCTTTGTATACATATTTTTGGTCCAGTACAAACTGATTTTTCAGTACTTGCTGTGCTGAAATTTCTCATTGTTTATGAATATTGCTGTTGTGTATTTTTTTCTGTAAAGTGATTTTATACAACAATGAGGGAAGAGCTATAAAATATTATTAATGAAATCTAGAAGAAGAGAGAGCCCAACCACAAACCACAAGTATAACATTATAGATTGTGAACAACATAGGAAGGGCCATTGAAAAGGCAATCTCTCCCACCAGAGCAACAATAGCAAAGTTTCTTTATGCTGAAACAAGAGAAGCTATCAAGGCCAACAATGGTAGAACCTGTGAAATCGTTGAACATAAATGTGGGCAAGGTGTGGCTCATGTCGGGGCTCCTCAGCCTCACACTCTGGCACCTCCCACTCCTGCTGGGCAAGTATGTCGATGTCACTTTCCCCTACATAGCTCAGGAGGACATCGTACGGGAATTGGTTGGTGTAGCTGCAGTGGACACGGGAAACAAAAAAGACTTGTGCCCTGCTCTCTCCCCTCACCTGCAGGACTCTCCACATCTGATGAGTAATGACATTGTGGCTCTTGCTGAGGAAGTGGTTGCCAGGGATAACCAAGTGCAGCCTGGTGGCATCTGGGAACCTAAAGATTGCAAGGCTAGGTATCGGGTAAGTTCAGCATGAAAACTAATGATGTTTGCAACCTGGATGCTGCAATTTCTGTTGCATTGTGCCTTGGAGGCTGTATGGGTGTAGGTGCTATTTTGTGGCACTGATTTTAGATTGCAAATGTGACTCCTCACTATAATAACAGAAGTTTATCTATAGCACCGTTTAGAGAAGTTTTATGTATCCATTTTGCAGACATCTTCATCTTTTAAATATGCACTTGGTGTGTATATCTGGTAGTACTACTAAGTAAAAATCTTCAAGCTCTTGAGTACTATATTGTGGAGTGGTTGAGATTGGATTAGAGGTTAAAACCCAATATTTAATTCACCCCTCAAAGAAAAAATAGCATGACTGGTTGCATTCAGAGTCGTACTGAGTTTGACAAAACTCCTTGTGGTTGATGGGGGTCCAATCTCTCTCTTTCAGCTTGTTCTCATTGTGCCATACCGAAACAGGAGTGATCACCTTCAGCAGTTCCTCACCTACATGCATCCCTTCCTCCAAAGACAGCAGCTCAGTTATAGGTGTGTATGTCTAATATTTTCTTGCTTACACAGTACAGTAGATAGTCCATTCATCACTTCAAATCTTTTCAAGCTCGTTTTGTGAGATTTGCCTTTCTGAATATCATCTTCTGTAATCCTTTTCCTATTGCTGCTTAAATAAACAGCTATGGATGTTTCTTTTCCACTAGAGCCTATATTGTGTAAAATTCTTATTGAATTGCAGCTGTCACACCCTTGCAACATTGTCCATTCATTTCCACTTTGGTCTGGTATGTGAACTGTATTAATTTTTCAGAATTGTGGTGGTGGAACAGAGCAAAGAGAAGTCATTCAACCGAGCCAAGCTGTTCAACATTGGATTTGTAGAAAGCCAGAAGGTGGCCAAGGAGGTGGAGTGCTTCATTTTCCATGATGTTGACCTCCTGCCACGCCATGACCACAACATCTACTCATGCACCCACAACCCAAGGCACATGTACTCTGCTGTTGATGTTTTCAGGTGGGTAGCACATTCCCCAAGTAACCGTTTATTCTATGCAAATTTCTTATGCTAGTGTACATTTTGGAGTATTTGAGTTAACCATTCTGGTTGTATAATTCAGAGCAAATGGAAGAGGGAAACTGTCTTAGCACTTGCACACAAATATAGAAATGCAGGAGTTAAGTTGTGTATGTTGTTTAACATAAGCACATTTAGCATTTACAAACAAAATTTGACATAAACATTTACACATTCTGAAGTGATTTATTAATGGCTTTGGTGGAATGTGCTCAGTTTGCTTTTATGTAGCATGATAAAGGGTAATTGTAATTACTTGAAGCTTGTCACCTTGGAATTGGAAGTTAGGCTTCAGCATAGTGTAGCCTATCAGATGTAAGGAAATTGTATCAACTGTGGATATTTACTATTAGCTACTATTAGTCTTAAGACCGTACCTCTTAAATACTTCACTGCCCCTGACACAGATACCATTTACCATACCGGGAGATAATGGGCGGAGTAGTGGCTCTGCAACGTTCACACATCGTGGCCATGAATGGCTTCAGCAACCGGTTTTATGGATGGGGAGCAGAAGACGACGACCTGGCCCAACGCATCCACCAAAAGGGGTTTACGCTGACTCGGTTTGACCCTGCTGTCGCCTCATATGTAACACTCTCACACCAGAGTGAGACTCCGGCACAGGATCGCTTCATCACACTCTCACAGGCCAAGGAAAACATGAAAAAGGATGGCCTAAATTCACTAAACTATGAAGTTAAAGAGAAGGAGGAAAGATCTTTGTACACCTGGCTTTTGGTGTCATGCTAAGGAAGTGTTGGATTGTTGTGGTGTTAAAAGAACTAGAAGAGGTATAGTAAACTCTCATTATACACTAATTTGTTTTCACATAGACATGCTGAAGATTCATACCTTCATCAGTATACATTGTGTTACATGTCATAACTTATGTAGTAGTCCAATGTACTGAATTAGATCAAAACCTTTATAGACTGTATGCAGATTCATCACACACATCCCTACTACCCCAGTGTATAATGAGAGTTTACTGCAGTGTCCCTGTATCCCCTTGTTTCAATGAAATCTCATTGTCTGTAGACTGTTGTACACTGAGCATTCATTCTTCATGAACACAACTGTAGTCTGCCTGTGTTGTAAATGGAGACTTTTATTGGTACCTGTATTTGGGTTCAATTTTTTGTGCACTACACTCTTGGGATGGAATGAGTATTAAAGTAGCTAGACAGGGCTTGAGATTGTGTCACAATTTGACATGTGATCATTCCAGTGAAAGAAAGAGAGATTCACATCTTTCACTATTCCTTTGAGACTCCTTTACTTATTTAAATTTTTTAGGAATCATCACAGAACAGCTTTAAGTACTGTAATGCTATCTCAAGCTTAGTCTTGTTTTTCAGCCTTATGTGTCAACTGAGTAGAGAATCTAGGACTGCAATCATGCTTAATTTTAAATGGATGTAGTTTTCTTTCTTATAGGAAGCAATAACAGTTTTCTTTGGCTATGATGTAATTTCCCACTACTGACTGTGAATAGAAATTAACTAATGTGTTGTGTATTGCACATATACCAAAAATGTTATTGGCTAAATGATGGCAATGTGTGGTACAAGGACATAGCCAGGGTGAGGCCACAGGGACCTTGTTCAAAAGTTTTGAATTAGTGACATTATTTTGCACAACATGTACTGTGCTGGATGTTTTCCTTTCCAAGCAACAGTTATTGGTATGATAATTTCTTTCTAAATAACCCTTTAGAAATACAGGTTGTAACGTAATGTATAGCAATAGCTTATACCAGAAATATATAATTTAATTTTGAGTATACTGTAGTTTGTTCCATAAAGTATGCTGTGTGTGATCTCAGTACAGTACACTGGATACTGATTAAAAAGGTTGTAACTTGTTGACAAGTGGTGGGATGGAAGGCTGGGAGCTTCGTAAGGGAAGCAGGAGATGTGTACAAGTATTACTGTATTACATTATACTGTACAGTACTCTACATTAATATATCATATCCTAACAATACAAACGAGTCCTATGAAGGTACTTTACATTGTCTAATTGATTCTTTAACATCTTCATGTATTGCTATAATAATTTGCTGTAATTTTATGACTGTATTGTGTTGAGAGGGAGAAGAGGTGGGTGTGTCAGGTGTCTGGTATAGCCAAATATATTATCAGAGCAATGAGGCCTAATATTTCGTGTTAATAAGTTTTATCACAATTGCAATTTTTTTGTGGTGTTCTATACAGTACATAGAATAATATTTTCAATACAGAAGGATAATACCAGGCCCCTATAAAGAAATATATGATGAAATATTATTAAAATCTCTTGGACCATAGGTAACCTCTGCCCAATGCAATGCTACCAGCAGGCGTCAACATTTTCCCATACATTCCCTCGAGATTTTCTTATACAGGCCTGGTATTATCCTTCTGTATTGAAAATATGATTCTGTATACAACAAAAAACATCACAAAAACATTGCAATTGTGTTAAATCTTATTAAGACAAAATAAATTAGGCCTCATTGTTTCGATAACCCATTAGACTACTCGTCTCTCGCTGCCCTACGAAGCTCCCAGCCTCCCATCTCATTATTTGTCAACAAGTTACAACCTTTTTTATCAGTATCCAGTGTACTTTACTGAGATCACACACAGCATAATTTATAGAACAAAATATTCTCGAAATTAAATTATATATCTCTGGTATAAGTTATTGCTATACGTTGCGATACACCCTGCATAACCAACCATTGATTTTCCTTTTTAATTGGGTTATGGTTTGTTTGTATTAATTAGTTTGATTAAAATAGCTGATACTATATTTCTTAAACCTATAAAAGTTTCAGTACCATTCTTGACAATATGCAGTACTTAACTGGTACATGTGGCTGTTAAAAATGAAATAGTACAACAAATGTATTTTAGTGGTAAGACTAAAGCTTTATTTTGTATTTAATGAATACACAGACAGTGAATGGTACGGTATACAATACTGTATATTATTTTGTGCTGAATATGATTACCATATTATAATTAGTTTGGCCCCTTACTTGAAACTCTTGGCTGTGCCCTTGGAGTGATGCTGTGGCTCCATAAACTATAAAGGGAACCATCATAAGGTCATAGTCATTGCCAGGTTGATAATATTTGGATAAGACATGATGTTGTATAGTTTGTGAAATAAATGGTTAAAGTTGACTTAGTTTCAGATGTCTCAAATGAAGGGAAGATAGTAAGCTATACCAAGGAATGTGCTTTAATGTATGGCAGGTGAATATTTCTCTCCTGTTGTTTTGGAGTCTGCTAGTACTGATATATTATATATTTATTTTGTAATAGCAATAAAATCAAAGGGTGGGAGATTCCAGGCCCAGGAATGCAAAAAGGAATCGGAGACAGAAAAGCAAGTGAAATGTTCCATATTCAAATTTGTAATATGCAGGAGGTTTATTCATTTTTCCATGGTAAATGAAATTGGGTGAGAGTAAAAGGAGAGTGGATGAGGAGTTTGGTATGAAGCTGAGTGAAAAGTTTAAAGAGAACAAGAAATTATTCTGGAAGGAGGTGAAAAGAGAAAGAGGAGAAGGAAAGTCTGGTAGTGTGAGAATGAAGAGAGAGGATGGAGTTACTGTGAGTAGAAGTGAGGAAGTGAAAGAAGTGTGGAAGAGGCATTTTGATCGGTTGATGAATGGGGGGGACGGGAGGGGAGGCGGTGGTGACATGCATGGGGATGGAGGCAGGTGGTAGACGACAGGATGTACAGGGAGAATTAGGAAGGGAAGAGGTTAGGAAAGTTGAAGATGGGAAAGGCACCGGGGGTGGATGGGATTACTGCTGAAATGTTAAAGTGTGGGGGGGAGGTAGTGGTGGAGTGGATGTTGCTTATATGTACATTGGCCTGGAGGAAGGGAGAGGTGCCAGAGGATTGGAGGAGAGCCATAATTGTACCTTTGTATAAGGGGAAGGGGAGTAAGGATGAGTGTGGTAGCTATAGGGGAATAAGCCTTCTTAGTGTACCGGGGAAGGTTTACGGGAAGGTTCTTACTGAAAGACTGGTTGAAGTAACGGAATAAAGTTAGTGAGGAGCAGGGAGGGTTCAGAAAGGGTAGAGGATGTGTGGACCAAATATTTGCATTAAAATCAATAGTGGAAAAATATATTGGGAAGGGTAAGAAGTTGTATGCTGCCTTCATGGATTTGGAGAAGGCATACGATAGAGTTGATAGGAAAGCTATGACAGAGGTGTTGAGAATTTATGGTGTTTGGGGGGGGGGGGGGCCTTTGCTGAAAGGCATTGAGGCTTTTTATGCAGATGCAAAAGCATGTGTACGGGTAGAGGGTGATCTAAATGAGAGTTTTAATATTAGTGTAGGGCTGAGACGGGGGTGTGTTATGTCACCATGGTGGTTCAATATATATATGGATGGTTGTATGAGAGAGGTGAAAGTCAAAGTGAATGGTCTGGGGGTGAAGTTGAGGCTGAATGAAGCAAATTGGTCTCTGGTGGCAAGTTTGTTTGCGGATGACACTGTGCTGATGGCTGAGAATGAAAGGAATTTACAGAGTGGTTGACGAATTTCAGTCTGTGTGTAAACGAAGGAAACTGAAGGTGAATGTAGGTAAAAGTAAAGTGATGGTATTTGAAAGAGCAGAAACTGAAGTGATTGACTTTGCTACACCCTACAGAGTGGCTGTACCAACTGGGACAAAGTGTGAGATAACTCTGAGGGGCGAGAGAATGGAGGAAGTAAAGGAATTTAAGTACATGGGTACAGTTATGTGTAAACATGGAAGGAGAAATTAGGGGGAGAGCAGTGAAGGGTAGACAGGTCATAGGATCACTGGGGAGGATTATGAAGGGTAGAAGTGTGAGTATGGAAGTGAAAAGGGGACTACGAAATAGTATAATCCTGCCAACACTGACATATGCGTCGGAGACATGGACATGGAGTAGGGCGCATCAGTCTAGAATAGGTGCTGTGGAAATGAGTTACTTGAGAGGAGCATGTGGACTTACTAGATGGGATGGAGAAAGTAATGAGAGATGTGGTATGAGTGAGAAGGCAATTGGCATTGAATGTGGAGTGGTTGAGAGAGTGAAACGTGATACATTGAGATGGTTTGGACATGTGGAGAGAATGCAAGGCGAGGAATTTGTAAAGAAGGTGTATGGAAGTGAAGTTGTGGGACCTGGTGTGAGAGGCAGACCTCCGGTCAGATGGCAGAACAGAGTAGAAGAGTATGTAAAGGAGAGAAACGTGAGGGGTAGAGTAGGGCTTGAACAAGTAAGGAGGGAGTGTTGGAACAGGGAGAACTGGAGACACTTCTGCCGTGGCCACCCCCTTGGGGGGAGTTCCCGGAGGGAACGAGGCGTCGGAGCTATAGATAGATAGATAAATTAAACCACTTTAACACATATGTGGCCTACATACAGGTTTGAGTCCTCTGGCCATGATGGATGTCTTGTGCTCGGTTAAATGGATGACTTTGTTCATCTAAGATAACAGCAAATTAATAAGGAATTACACAAAGTCTGAAGGTGGGACTACTAATGGACATGATACAATTAAAGTATTGTACAATGACCAGTTAGCCAATATGCAAATCAAGCAAATAGTGATAGCGGTGTCATAAGTTTTCCCAAACCCTTTAAGCATTTTGGTCTCTGGAGTACAATAATCTCTGGTTGGATATCCATCCCTCAACAGGTAGGCCACAGCGGCCTGTTTTGGCTTCACTTTGAGCCCAAGGTTCTCCCTTTCATTTCTTCAAATGTCCTACATTTCCTTTGTGCTTTTTTTCTTCTCTATCACATTCTTCCTCGTCCTACAGGGTCTTCCAGGTCATCACTCATCACTGACTGCCTCAAATCATTCTTGGCACCAAGTGGAGAGCTTGCTGGAGGTTGGGTTCAGATTTCAAAAGATCGGCAGATTATGCCCTGAGGTTGAACGAGTCTAAACGTGTGTTAACTGATTATTTCATGCCATCCGTTTTACCCGAGCCCATAAACCCATTGCACATATATACCAGCTACGCAACACTAACTTCAACACGGTCACTTCCCACAAATACTTGGTACTTGGGCGTCCACATCTTGGCGGACATGAGATGGAGCACACACATAGGTAGCATCGGGGCCAAAGCTAGTAGGGTCTTGGGGTTCTTGCGCAGGAACCTCGGCAGGTGTAACACAGACATCAAAATTATTGCTTATAATACATTCGTTCGTCCACAATTAGAGTACTGCGACACCGTCTGGGACCCACACACTAACAATAATATCAAGAAATTAGAGTCCATGCAAAACAAAACTGCAAGATAGGCCAGACGTGATTACAGACACACTACGTCAGGCACTGCTTAAACAAGACACAAAATTAGACCCATTGACAACGCGAAGACAGATACACAGACAACAACTGATATACAAAATCACAAACAAGTTAGTTGACATAGACAAAGAAACATATCTACACCCTACAAGTATACGATCCACTAGAGTCAGCCACAACTTAAAATACCGTACATACCAGACAAGCACTGATATATTTAGGCACTCATTTTTTCCCCGCAGCATCCAAGAGTGGAATCATCTCCCATCTCACGTAGTTAATAGCCCCACTCTTGACACGTTTAGAAATAGGATCACCAATCATTACCTCCCTCATCCTCAACCCGCAGTCCCTGACCCAATGGGCCAATCCACCCTTATCCTAACCCCCTTCCTAATCCTCCCCTGGATTCTTATTAAATCCCCCACACAAACCCCAAATATTATGCTGCTCATGAGCGGCCCTGAGAGACCCACAACTTGAAGCTTTCATTATATTCCTATTGAAGCAATCAACAAATAGTGAAAGTAAATATTTGCTAAATAGAACAAGTAACATGAGCTTTATTTGGGTGAATCGAGTCGGTTTAGGTATTTTGATCGTCATATTCTGTGCTATGAATGGTAAACAATACACATTATACACTCGTCACTCATGCTGTACTACAGTGTGTCTGGCCTATAGGGGCCTCGCTTGTCATATTCAAGAACAAGGAGTTTCCTCTGGAAAAAAGCAGTACACAATAAACTGGAGGTAGAGTGGATCTATGTGTTGAGTTAGGGTTCCTTCAATAATAATGGGAGCAATTATTTTGATGATGGCATTTCTGACCGAAAAAGAAAAGGCGTAGAACAAGCTTTGATATTAGAATATGGTATCCGAAAATTAATGTATGATTATGGCAATAAACTAGAATAATAGGGTAAATATTGAATGAATTACCGTTATTGGGTACGGTTTTTCTACCTTCATTACCCACTTATTTAGACCATTTTAAGAATATTTTCTTCTATGGCATTTTCTCCGCAAATGCCCCATTTCCAAGATAGGGCATATTCAAATGGGGCATTTTGAAATTAGCCTGACCTTACCTGACCTGACCTAACCTAACCTAGACCGCATCAGACTACCGGGACCTAACCTGGGCAAACTACCGGGAAATAACCGTGGTAAAGTACAGAAAATGACCGGGGCAAAGTACTGGGACCTAGCCGGATCTGGCAACACTGCTACAAAATGGTAATTCTTTCAATAAATACCAATAATAGCCACAGAGGTTAGGGGTAAATATTGAGATTATCTGCTTCCTGAATGATTTCCACACTTTCTGGGAACTGAAATCGCCCGCTTCTTTTCCCTTTTTATTTAGGAGACTGTTTTACTATGTGGAAATGCATAAAAAGCATGAATATTATTTATATGTATTTATGGTAAATATTGAAATAATTACCGTTATTGCGTACAGATTTTCTACCTTCATTACCCACTTATTTAGACCATTCTAAGACTATTTTCTTCAATGGCATTTCCTCCACAAATGCCCCTTTTCCAAGATAGGGCATATTCAAATGGGGCATTTTGAAATTAGCCTGACCTTACCTAACCTAACCTAGACCACATCAGACTACCGGGACCTAACCTGGGCAAACTACTGGGAAATAACCGTGGAAAAGTACAGGAAATGACCGGGGCAAAATACTGGGACCTAGCCGGATCTGGCAACACTGCTACAAAACGGTAATTCTTTCAATAAATACCGTATTTACCTTTATATGTATTTACTTAGAAATGGGAGCATTGGTTTCCTAGCTGGTTTCCGACATCCCGCCTCTGCATACAGTGTTGCCAGATACAGGGATACTTTCATGCTTTAGGCTAATTTTGTCCACATTTGGGAAATCGTATGAAGAATGTTCAATAAGTAGCCCAGTTGGATTGGTAATTCAATCATTTTAAATTTTGATAATTAATTTTTTGATCACCAGACGAAATAACCTCACCTGACCTAACCTAACCTAGACTGTGGCTATCTTCGTGACCTAACTTACTGTCCTTCAAGACCTTTAAAAATATAGTAGATCCTGTGGATAGGAGCTAAAAGTATTCTGATTGGGTGGGTCAGGAGTAATGTCAAGTGTACACATCTGCCTGTAGGCCCTTTCTAATTTCGCCAAAGAGATCTGGTAACACTGTCCGCCCGACCTCAGTTTGTCCCTCCGCTACAGAAATAAGTCGTATCTTAAAATTGAAATATCTAACAAAGAATACATTTCCACAAGATAATTTCACTGGGTATTGATAAGGCTAACCGAAATACAGTATATATATATACCGGTATATATATGCCCAGTGGGGCTGACTTTATTCTCTGTGAATATTAGTTATCCCCCACAGGGCTAGAATAAAGATTGTTGTAAGATCTGGTCACTTTCTAGTGGATTTGACGAGATCTGCCCACATGGATTAAAAATCCACGTGAGGTGTACTGCAACCGGAGGCCTTTTTTTTTTTTTTTTTTTTTTTTTTTTCACTGCTGTGTGGACCGCCAGCACACGAGGGTGCATTTCCCTTTGCATGCAGCAGTGTAAACTCCCTCCCCCTTATGGTCCCTTCAGGGCTGGTCTCATGGAAGGTACGGCCCCTCTTGTAGCTCTTGTGGTAACGTGGACTTGGGCCCACAGCACTGGCTGTGGGATCAAAGCCTTCCCCCCAATCTCCCTGGTGGTCGGAGGCCCCCAGACTCCCTGATCCAGTAAGCTCTGGTCCCATTTCCTTGGGATGTGCTTCGGTAGCCCAGGCATATAGGGCCAACCCCTCCTTTATTTTAATTTGTTTTTCACTGCGACCAGAGTGTACCAGGGGTCTGTGGGGCAGGAGGCCATTCTGCCCCGGGAGAACATCAACAACAACAACCGGTATATATATATATAATATATATATTATTGTACTGTGTGCATTATACATTAAGGAAGAAGTGCCTACAAATTTTTACAGTGTCACAACACCGGTGTTAAGAATGCAAAAACTATTACTTTTTATCTATGACTAACCAGAGTAGCCTAATGCTTGATTAATTTCTTTTCAGAAGTAAATAGATAGTATTATCCACAATGAAGATCAATCGCTACAAGAAAGCTCAGCGGATTCTTGGGTTCTACCAAAATCACTTTGGTTTTCAGGAACCATACAAAGTACTACTTGATGGTCCTTTCTGTAGAGCTGCTCTGGAGGTAAACTGATTATTCTACTTGTTGCTTTACAAAACTTTCTTAATATGTGGCTTGTTGCATTATCTGGTGGTAGAAATTTAATAGCCTATGAGTTATTACATCAGTGCTACAACAGTACACTGAAAGTTTAAACAAATGTATCTGTTGGGATTCATTTTAGAACAGTTAGACATTGGCAATATTACAATAATCTTAGTGCAATGGATATTATACCAGTCCAGTACATAAGTAGTACTGTACTTCTTCCTTCAAGACGAATGTTTTCCATATTTTCAGGCAAAGGTTTTGATAAAAGACCAGATTCCTAAATACCTTGGTGGTCAGACAAAGCTGGTGACCACACAGTGTGTCATCTTGGAAGCAGAGAAGCTCAGCAAAATAAGTAAGCATTCATAGCTGGTTATATTTGTAATTATATCATTGCCTTGATCTGGATCTTTGTAAAATACTGTACAGATTTTTAAAGTTAAACTGTACAGTACATTTTGTAAGTGTCTGGGTTGAATTCTTATTTGACTTCTGATACAGTATTAATTTCTAAATCGAGTTACTGTATTGTTAGTCTTCTGATATAAGTATTGAGGTTGCATTATTATTTGAATTAATTGTACATTAATGTCTAAAGCGAAATATAGTTTGACTCCCAAATGCTTTCCAGTTTCCAATCTCTATGGAACATGGATGATAGTGAAGCAGTTTGCAGTTCACACCTGTGGCCACGAGGGAAATCCACAACCAGCCTCCACCTGCATCCGCAGTATGTTACGACATAAAAACCCAGCCAAGTTAGTTATATAGCAGGCTTTTCCAGAACCTACTTTATTGTAACTTATCCAAGTTCGTCATTTGCCAATCTTTTTTATTCACTTTGCTATGTTGACATTATAGAGTGGTAATGTGCTTTGGGGTATAGAGCTTAACTTGTTTTTCATAATGAGGGCAATTATTTTCCATCAAATAAGAAAGAGGTGGACATTACAAGTCCTACCAGCTGATTCTCGTATATGTTATTTCATAATTGTCTGGTTTGACAACTGAAATTCATGTTTGGTCTCTGCATTGATCATCAAGACACTGTCACATGAGCACTCTCTCCATCAATAAATCACAGATGAATTTCACTTGTACAGAATTCCTGACTGTTTTTAACCATATACGATCACATGAATTAGATGAATTTTACACACTGGTCAGGAGTGATAAGTGCTATATCCTTTCGATCATTAATTTTCCATTTCTAATATACACTACATTTCCTTAACAATATACTGTATGTATGGTATCTGCTCCAGGTACATATTAGCTACCCAGGACGATGAGCTGCGTGATTACATACACCAGAAGGTGACAGGAACACCTGTCCTCTACCTTCACACCAGTGCCCCCACACTGGAGAAACCATCTGAGAAGACTAATAAAGCAGCCAAGGCAGGCACAACGTAAGAAATGCTCTGTGTATTGTTACATTGAAGTTCATGATGTGTACTATACTGGGAAACAAGACTTCACTGTCTGTTTATTAGGGAAATACCCTGTTGACTGGTGTGTACAGCTCCGGACAGATCAAGGGTCCACACTTCTTCCACCAGCGACTTGGTTTGGGCCTCGTCGGATCTGGCAACAGTTGCAGGTGGAGGGAGGGGGGATGTTAGTGGGAGAGGAGGAGAGAAATGTGGGCAGGGCTATATAGGAGGTAATATGCGAGGGTAACGAATGATCAGGTAGAGAAGACGTGTGTCAGGAGGAATGAATGAAACATACACAGTGAACGGTATCGAATCACCAATAGTATAAAGCAGGGTTCTTCAAACTTTTTCAGTCGTGACCCAGTAATTACTATGACATCATTCTCGAGACCCATATATTTTTATATAATTATTTTTTTTATATATAAATTTTTTTTTTATATAAATTTTTTTTCATATATAATTTTTTTATATAAATTTTTTTATATAACAAATTTTGTTTATATAAAAATTTTGGTTTATATAATTTTTTTTTTAATTTTGGTTTATATAAAAATTTTTGTTTATAAAAATTTAGTTTTTTATAAAAATTTTTTTTATATAATTTTTTTTATATATAAATATTTTTTAATATAAATTTTTTTTATATAATTTTTTTTATATAATTTTTTTTTATATAAAATTTTTTTTATATAAATTTTTGTAATATACCTTTTTTTATAAACAAAATTATATAATTTTTTTTATATACATTTTTTTATATAATTTTTTTATATATAAAAAAATCTTTATATAATTTTTTTTAATATAAATATTTTTTATATAAAAATTTTGTTTTATATAAATATTTATTTTTATATAAACAAAATTATATAAAAAAAATATTTTTTTTATATAAAATTTTTTTTATACATTTTTATTTATATAAAAAAAATTTATATAAATTTTTTATATAATTTTTTTTTTAATATATGAAATTTTTTTATATAAATTTTTGTTTTTGTTTAAAAAAAATTTTTATATAAAATTTTGTTTTATAAAAAAAAGTTATATAATTTTTTATTATATAATTTTTTTTATATAAATTTTTTTATATAAAATTTGTTTATATAATTTGTTTATATAAATATTTTTTATATAAATATTTTTATATAAATTTTTTTTATATAATTTTGTTTATATAAATTATTTTTTTATATAATTTTTTTTATATATATTTAAAAAAAATTATAAATTATTTTTTATATAAATATTTTTTTTTTATAAATTTTGTTTTATATAATTTTTTTTACATAATTTTTTTATATATAATTTTTTTTATATAAAATTTTTTATATAATTTTTTTTTTATAAAATTTTTGTTTATATAAAAAAAATATATATAATTTTTTATATATAAATTTTTTTGTTTATATAAAAATTTTGTTTTATAAAAATAAATTTATATAATTATTTTTTTATATATATTTTTTTTAATAATTTTTTTTATATAATATTTATATATATATATATATATATATATATATATATATATATATATATATATATATATATATATATATATATATATATATATATTTTTTTTTTTTCATATATAAATTTGTTTTTATATAAAAATTTGTTTTATATAAAAATTTGTTTTTATATAATTTTTTTTATATAAAAAATAAATTTTTATAAAAATTTGTTTTTATATATTTATATATATATATATATATAAAAAATTATATACATTTTTTTATATAAAAAATTTTGTTATATAAATTTTTTTATAAACAAAATTTATATAATTTTTTTTTTATATAACATTTTTTTGGATAAAAATTTTTGTATATAAAAAAAATTATATAAATTTTTTTATATAATTTTTTTTTATATATAATTTTTTTTTATATAAATTTTGTTTTATATAATTTTTTTTACATAACTTTGTTTATATAATTTTTTTTATATAAATTTTTTTATATAAATTTTTTTGTATATAAAAAAATTTATATAAATTTTTTTTTATAAATTTTTTTTTATATAATTTTTTTTATATAATTTTTTTTTATATATTTTTTTTTATATAAAAATTTTGTTTATATTAAAAATAAATTATATAAATTTTTTTTTTATAGTTTTTTTTTTATATAATTTTTTTTATATAAATTGCAGGCTCACAAAAATAAATACATGAATAAAATAGAATAATAATGTTCGTGACAATAAAATAAATATGAAGTTCATACATGAATCCACCTAACATATTTTTATAATAGAATATTCATATATTTAATTATCAATAAAACAAAATCATTGCACAAATATTATCCTCCTTGAGAGAGAATGAGAGAGGGGGAGGGAGGGGTAGGTGAGGCAGTGTTTATAATTCTGGTTAGAATTCCTTTTAATCATAAATATTACGTTTCAGTTTCTGGCCTTGTATTTTCTTAGGTTGATAATTCTGGTCATTTGTAAAAGATCTTTCTGTATGGGTCGCGAGAATGATGTCATAGTAAAAACTGGGTCACGATTGAAAAAGTTTGAAGAACCCTGCCTTAAACTATTGGTGATTCGATACCGTTCACAGTGTATGCTTCATTCATTCCTCCTGACACACGTCTTCTCTACCTGATCATTCGTTACCCTCGCACATTACCTCCTATATAGCCCTGCCCACATTTCTTTCCTCCTCTCTCACTAACATCCCCCCTCCCTCCACCTGCAACTGTTGCCAGATCCGACGAGGCCCAAACCAAGTCGCTGTTGGATGGGGTGTGGACCCTTGATCTGTCCGGAGCTGTACATACTTGTCAGGATTTCTGTACTGCAGTACTGTATTCACTCATTACATTTTAAATACTGTATACTGTATATAAATAAGCCATCTGTGTTTTAGATTTGAGCTGTTATTAGCAGATGCATAGTCATTATGAAATCTGAAACACAGAGATGGCAATAATACTTACATAGTTATAATATATCAATTATGAATATACTTCATATAAATGGTATTCAAGCAGTGTTCTCCAATTTTATGCACAGGACAATGTCAACGTATGAGGCAAGTACACTGCAAGATTTGAAAAGGAAGCATCTGGGAGAAGTTGAGCAGGAGCCTCCTGTGAAGAAAAAGAAGAAATCCAAGAACCCAAACCCATTGTCATGTTTAAAGAGCAAGAAAGTTAAAAAGTCTGCACCCCAAGTAAAGGAAGATGGAAAGAAAAAGAGGAAAAGGCATAAGAAAAAGCAAAATGTAATACAGCCTCCTTGTCAGACAGCTTAAAATGCAGTATAAAGTTGAAAATTATGTAAAAAAATCAATATTACTAATAAACATCACCGATATTTTGCCTTTATTTTTATAACAATTTTGTTTAATCTTTCAACTACAGTATGTTTTCCTCTTCATCTGATTTCTTGTTTTTCCATATGCATTTCATTTTTTATTAGCATAGTTCTATGTAGCACAGTATTAATTAATCTTTATCAGCATATTCAAGACTAATACTGTATTGATCTTTATTCCAGTGTATCCTTCATTTATCTAAATGTCTAGTTATCATCTTTAGTTTAGTCCTTAAGTATTATTGTCTTTCGAATTGTGGTTAACATTTGTTGTATTTATGTATTGGCATTGCATCACAATATGTATACAGTATTAAATTAGGTTGTAGGAGGGAACAGCCTTGCCCATGGAGGCAATGTACTGTTCTACCACTAAGGTGTTGGGAGTCTTAAAGAATTGCTTGAATTTTGATCTTTTCCCAGGCATTGATTGATGGCTACCTTGACTTCCTTTCAATTCTTCAACTGTCCCTCCTTCCTTCTATTTCCTTTGTGCTTGCTGTCACACTTCTGTTTCACTTTCTCTTTTATCCTACAAAACAAATTAGCACTGAATAAAATTACGCTATGGACATTTGTTTCAGTTCTTTAACTGTTCCTATTATTAATTGATTTATTAATGGTTGCTGTCCCTCCTGTCTTTTTCCTCTCATGCTACAGGGTCATCCAGGCCTTATGAGGTATTATTTCTTCCTCTTTGTGCCCTATGTACAATTATAAAGTACTGTGTATTCCCTCTAATTATGACCTACAAATCCTGTCTGTGGTGGCTACTTTTCGCTTTTACGCCACGCCAAGTTTTGCACTGGCTAATTGTCGTGCTGCTCGCGCATTGTGGCCGCAAGATAAGGATGGGCACAAGGACCCCGAACACGAGCCACTTTTTAGTGGACGATGGCTGCCACTGTTCCGTGACAAGAAGTGAAACACATGTTTCTGTACACGAAAAAAGGTGTCACACGAGCCACTTTGTGTCAGTGGCAATTAGCGCTGTGGTGGACGATCTGGCTTTGTTGACGGTCTTGGGCACAGTGTATGAGTATATACACCAGGGTCCTGATATACACTGTGGTCTTGGGAGTGGACGCAGCTGCGCAGTCAACGACAATCTTCTTCCTTTGGCTATTCCCATTAGGGGTCGCCACAGCGGATCACCTGTCTCCATCTTGATCTATCTCCCACATCTTCTGCTACCCCCACCATCCGTATGTTTTCCTTCACTGCCTCTATAAATGTTCTTTTTGGTCTTCCTCTCTTCCTCCTTCCTGGTAGATCCATTTCTAGCATCCTCCTTCCCATATATTCTTCATCCCTTCTCAGCACATGCCCAAATCACCTCAGTCTAGCCTCTCTAGCTTTGTCCCGAAACCTTCGTTCATGCGTTGTCCCTATTCATTTCTAATTTTGTCCAACCTCGTTACTCCCAGTGAAAAACGCAACATCTTCAGTTCTGCCACTTCTAACTAGATCAGTTTCTTGTCTTTTTGTCAATGGTTCTGTCTCCATACCATAGCCTATACAACATCGCTGGCCTGACATCGGTAAATGTATTATATTGTAATATATTGATAAGTGTAAAAATACCCAGCCCTGTATGACTTCCATTTTATGCGATGACACACGCTCTCTCACAAACATCCATGATTGAACTGCCTGTAGTTGCCACAAAAAAATGGCCCGTGTGCTGGGTGTACACAGCATCCCACCACCAAACAGTGGCAGTCATCGTCCACTGGAAAGTGGCCCGTGTGCTGGCCAGCGAACGTGCTAAAACATTAAAAACGTGATCACGAAAGTGACGATACTGTATTACGGTGTACTGAATGTTCCTGCATAAGATGGAGTAAACAATGAGAAAATTAATAATTCTAGCTAAACTTTGATAAGAGACAGTCCCCGGCATGAGACTACTTGTTGTGTTATATTGTTAAGGACAGTCCCCAGTGTGAGAATACCTGTTATGGTATATTGTTGTTGGTGCGTCTTGTCTTGGAGGTAGCCTACCACACATCTCACGTTTATAGAACCACATTAAAATTATTTAGACATATTCTGGTGAGTTGAGGCATTATCTGATTAATCAGTTACGTGTGGGTACCATTTACATTGTATGTATGATAAATGTATAGGCCATAAATATAGGCAATATTAAAGTGTTGACTCCGAATAATGGAAATTCATCAGAGGAACTTTACAAACGTTTATTTACAGGTATTATGAAAACAATGCAATCTTATCTTAGTAAATTATGCATGTTCAAGGTAACAACTAATAAATTTTGATGATTTCAGGATGAGAATATTTTGCGTTGACAACTTGAGCCGGTATTCATAACCAAAGTATTGGTCGACTCCCGGCCGGGCACAACTTATTAATTAAGCCTAACTTATGGTTGCAGTAGCTCATTTATAATTTTCCTTATTTTTGTGTATTCACTATGGTATAGTATGAAGCATTATAAAGTTGAACAGATACAGTATTGCACTGTACTTAGATAGCATAAAATTGGGTACATAATAATCTGGATATTACCTACACTATGCTGTAAGTGAATGTCTTGAAATTCGTGTTTTGGAAGGTCAGTTTGGGATATTCACATGAAATATGAGACTACATTCTAAGTTAATGTGTATATTCATATGTTACAGGTGTACTTGTCAAGAGGTTCTAGTACAAGAAATCCTTAAGACTGGCGAGTGTGTTGTGTGTGGTCGGGAAATATTGAGTGTGTTGTGGCTGGGAAATAATAGATACCTGTGAAGTCCTGTGACCAACCACCACCACCACCATGGATCAGCTGCTTCCATCTCCCGGCTTCAGCATTCCCAGCATCGGCACTCCCCTTGCACACTCAGGGGAGGAGGAGATGATCCTGCCCTCAGCCCAACAGCAGCAGCAACAACAATCAGCACAGCAGCACAATGAACAGTCACAGCATCAACAAATGAGCCAGCAGCAGACATTTGGCAGTGGGATGCCTCCACACAGCTTAATGCAACCTCACACACCGGTCAGTCTGCACTCTGCCTCACTGCTCACTTAGGATGAGCCACACACTTCTTGTCTCCTCATAAAGCCTAACAAAAGATAATCTCCTTGCATTACTTTGTATTCCCATATACCAAATACTCTTTCTACAAAAATTAAACTGGTATATATTTGTGCATATTGTAAAGCTTCTTTTTGATAAATTATTATGTCTTATTACAGTATTGAGAAAAATCTCTGCCATAAGTTCAGTATGTGAAATTTCATTTGGTGATTATGGAAAACCTTGTATGTTGCAGGGTTTGATGTCACCAGCAATGGGTAGTGGACTACCGACAGGTGGGAGTATGTTTGGTTCTGCCACTGGTCCTTCAACCCCAGCTGGTGGACCAGTAACACCCATGACTCCTCACTCCAATGACCCCACCATTCTTCCTCAGCTCCAGTAAGTTGCTTCTTACAGTAATTATATTAGCTATAGGCCTATACAGTATACCATGCATATCCACCAAGTTGTTGATTATGATAATTGTTGCTTGAGTGCAATTTTACTTTAATTTTAAGTGTTCATCCTTACTGAATGTTACAGGAACATTGTTTCAACCGTCAACCTAAACTGCAAGTTGGACCTTAAAAAGATAGCTCTCCATGCCCGTAATGCAGAGTACAACCCTAAGCGATTTGCTGCTGTTATCATGAGGATCCGTGATCCACGTACCACTGCACTCATCTTCTCATCAGGCAAAATGGTCTGTACTGGAGCGAAAAGTGAAGATGCTTCCAGGTTGGCAGCAAGAAAATATGCTCGGATCGTGCAAAAGCTTGGCTTCCCTGTGAGTAGTCTTTTTAACGTTGTGTTACTCAAAGTAACATGCTTGTGAGTATGACATGGAGTTTCATTTAAGTGGGTTCAAGATAATATGTCTGAAAATTAATGTCAGGTGCTGGTCCTGTGTTATCCCACATTCAGAGAAAAATAACTTTTTTTTTCTATATATAATGCATTACTAACATTGTTACATATCAAATACTCTTGATCCCATACTTATACAGGGCTATAAAACTGAAGCATCAAATCTTATTGTCTACTGTATATCATTGTTGCTAGATGTAAAGTCACTTCTGTGACATCAGAATCAAATTTACCTTTGAAGGGTTAAATGTGAACAATCTGAAAGTAACCTGAGAAAATAGGTTTCACAGTTCACTTTTAATATGGTAACTTCAATCCATTCCCAGGCAAAGTTTATGGAATTCAAGATCCAGAACATGGTTGGCAGTTGTGACGTCAAGTTCCCCATCAGGTTAGAGGGCCTTGTCCTCACTCACAGCCAGTTCAGCAGGTCAGCCACACTTTTGTTTGAATTTGTGCTCCATGGATGTCTGCAATGTTATGGTTTCAATATATAGTTCAGTTTGTTTAGTGAATTTATGATGTTGAAAGGACTGTAGGTATTCATGCAGTGTTAAAACTTCACTTGGTATCTAATCTTTCACACCGCTGTTACCATACACCTTTATCAGTTCCATTATGTTTTCACCAGCACTTTAAAGGGAAGACAGCCAAACCATTTCGCTTCACGACATATGTGAAAAACATCCTTGTCATTTCTAGAGTTCGACCGGACACTTTAATTCACTAGACCACAATTCGCCCAGGGAAAGATTATAGCTCATCAGATTGATTGATAACGCTGTACTGTATATATAAAAATATCAGTTTACAGCAAAATAAAATTCTCTATTTACAGTTATGAACCTGAGTTGTTTCCTGGCCTCATCTACCGTATGGTGAAGCCACGTATTGTCCTCCTTATATTTGTCTCTGGAAAAGTTGTATTGACAGGTGGGTAGGAAATGTTCTTTTCAAATACAAATTGTTGTCAGACATATCCTTATTCCTCACTCTCCTATTGGAAAGTTCAGCTTTGGTATTGATATATCTTTTGTTATTTGGCAGCCTGTTCATTGTCAATACTCAGATAATAATTAGACATACAGTTACTGTTATGCTTCCATGCAATATGTATAGAAAGGAAACTAGCACTTCATCATACAATATATAGTAAGGTATCTTAATGTTTGTTATCTATATTTCAGGGGCAAAAGTGAGAGGTCAGATTTATGAAGCATTTGACAATATATACCCAATATTGAAAAGCTTCAAGAAACAGTGAATCAAGCTGATACCTTTAGTTGTGAGTATTTTATAATTTTGTAAAAAAATTGGAAAGCATAAAAAAATTGTTTAATGTCTGGTAACTTCTGTGACTAGACACATTTGTTAATGTAGTTGAGATGTCTGATGAAGATACAAAGAAGGAAAATTGGTGTTGTTACCAGTTTGGAAAATTGTCACATAAATTGAATGTCACAATGTCATAAGAATACTGTATAAACAATTAGTGACATTGATTTTTAGATGTGTAGAAAATGGCAGGCATATATTAAAGATAGACTGTGAACACTATTTCCATGGCTTTACATCCACTTCTTGTTAGCAGTGTTTTTTTCTGTGGTCAGATTTGGCCAAAATATTGCTACTACAGTACCATAAACAAAAAGAGAGGTGTTCTTTCTTTTTACATGCCTGTCTCTGTCCACTTGCTGTGTTCTCAGTTTTAGAGGCTTACTGTATTATTGTACAGAAAAATAAGAGACATTATTATTAGTGCAGGGAATGTAATTCAACTTTACTGGAGCTGATAGTAAAAGGTTTAAAGGTCCGCCAATGAGTGGCAGTCAATGGGACAGAGTGTAGCACACACTGTGTGTATGAAACACAACTATAGCACGCATCACAAGGATGATGAGTGGCCCAAAGACCTCTCCACCCACGTGAGACCCGAGTCAGCCTCGGCTATGGCTGCGTAAGCAGGAAGACCTCAGACAGCTGACTCAAACCCCCCACCCCTTGCTCACAGGGGTGGTAACCTCTGGCATCAGTGAAAGATTTTTATCGTGTCCCGAGCAAGGATCGAACGCTGGGCCGCAGGATTGCAGCCGCAGACTCTAGCACTGTGCTAGCCAGAAGCTGAAGTATCCAATATCATTAGGTTACATCTGATTTGCCTGTGTGATATTGGTAACTGCTCTTTTAGTTTCAACCAGTCGCAGGTAACTTGTGTGATACAAGCTGTGGATACTTGAAATCATGGACAGAGAAATGGACCCTATGGAGTAAAGCTCTTGTATGGAGTGGATGAAATTTTGCAACACAAAATTTGCTATAGTCTTTCTTGATTTACCTCAGACTTGCATTACTAGATCTCTCCTCTGTTACTATTTTATTGGAGATATTGCTCTTCTGAAGTACAGTATCTCAATATATGCTTCCTCCTCTCGGGAGACCATGCAGCATACCGTAACTGCCCAGCTCAAGAATACTGTGCTGTCATCCAGCTTTCCTCCTTACTGCGACTTATGCTCCTCCAAATGCACTTTGTTGGGGCATCTCAAATCATATTGGACATGATTTTGAACCTCACTTACTCTTTCATTTCACAGATGGGAACACAAAGTGGCTTTTGCCTTGAGTCCTCATCTTGCCCAGTATAGAAAATAATAGGTGGTGCCCCCCTCAAAGCTATTGATGTACAGTTATGGATCTCGTATACACTGTACTGTAGTGAAAATAATTATGCATGTTAGAACCATTATTTACAGTACCAGAATTTGCTTAACCTTGAATAATGAGTTTTCTTGTTTAATTTTAATTGTCTGGCACTATACCAAATATATTATATAAGACCCAAGCTATTGTTTCAGAGTTAATTTAATTAGCATTTAACCATATTGATATAAGGAGAGCATCCTTTCAGTGAGAATACAGTAATTGCTTATTATGTAGGAAAATTAACCATTGTCACTTTTGTTAAAAGATTTAAAACAAGAATATTTTAACATATTTTACTAAAAGAGACAGAATACTGAGCGAAATGGGTGAATGTGAGAGTGACCCATTTTACTGGGTATTGTGTTCTGTTGTTTTCAATTTCATTTTTCCATTCCTGGTCTTTGAGGCCCCTCACCCCTTGAAAAAGAGGAAATTTGGTGATAAATATGTTAAAACAATACTCCTCCTTATTTGATTGGTGAGACCATTTCCAAGCATTTTGAGTAACAGTAATTAAGTTTTCATGAGCTTTTCTCGTTGTATGTTGGAATCCAAACACAGAGCTTTTGTTACTTATGGTTTCTTCTATTACAAGTTCTGATATACTGTACTTGAAATTACTCCTGTTATGTTAACTTTTATGACAAATTGTTTTTTAAAAAGGGCATAAACCTGAGAGTTCAGATACTGTATTATACAGTACATTTACTCTACAGTATACTGTATATTAGTTCTAACAAACCTTTGAATTATATTAATACAATTACTTTTGCATAATTTATTGCTTTTACCCTGTGTCTATTGAAGCCATTTATTCATATTTACTTGTTGAACTTAAAGATCAGAAATAAGCCACAAACATTCTTAAGGATTAAAGTTTCATTTCAGTACAGGAATTTTTGTGGACCACATACCTGGTACTTGAGTTGATCAGGCCACAACTGCCTTATGCTCTTGTGTATGAATTAAGGCTTTTTAAATATATACTTCAGTATACCTATATTTTCTCTCTTAAAATTAGCTACATAAATAAATTTTTTAACATATTCGGTACTGTACTTGGAATACAGTATTTAGAATGTTGAAATACTGTACAGGTAGAAATTTATTTTTGTCATGAATACCCCAATGAAGTCCCATAGTACCTACATGACTGTTTAGTACAAAAGCTGTCCTCTTATCAATCAGTATAAAACCATGTATAACATATAGATAATTTTCAGATCTTTGGACATTCTGAGTGAATACCACTTATGCTAGAAAATACAAATCATGTTTTAGGTAAGCCAGGTGTATTTCTCATTACTCTACAGTGGTGAAGATAGATAGCCATTCTGTGGGGTTAAGAAGGTGATGACTACAGTAATTTTAGTATGCTGGATTATAATGCATTCTAATATCAGTACTGTACAAAGTATTAAGGTGGGTGATAGCTTTGATGACTTGGCTCAATGTGTGTAATGTAAGGAAATGATGAGAATGATAGTGTTGAGGTGTTCTGGGAGGTAAATTAAGTGTTGGTGAACTGGGGGCTACTGATTTCTCCAGATGATGCCAAGAAATAGACTGCCCCAGAATACTTGTAGATTGTCTTGTTTTTGTCAGTGGAGAAATTTATAGCCTTCAGTTCATTGCCAACATCAGGGCCTTTTATGTAATGCTGATGGCTGTGTGTGTGATTAGTATTTTATTTCTGAATGATTAAATTATGAACAGTGTCAGGAAGAATTATGGTCAAATAAATATTGCTTAATGTACACTGCAGCGTATCTTCTGCTGCACAGGTTTCAAACTATATAGAATTTTTATTTCTTGTAAATTTCCTTGCTACAGTTGGATGCAGATCAAATGCAGTAGGTTAGAACACTCTTGGAGAAATAAATAAATGCATATGAATATACCAATTTTGAATTTTATTTTATAGTGATAAGTTGTTTGACACAAGAGTTCTTGATATCCACCCATTATGATGCTTCGTTATTTTGTGATAGGTGCAACGTCCTTAACCCTGCAAGCATTTCTTTGTAGATTGTCCCAAATATGTCACATTTGGAATGCTAAATCCTCATGTTGTATTCTCAAGTGATATACTTTGTACTTTGTATTCATATATTTTGCTTCATATGATTTTTCTTTCAACTTCACTGTGTGCTTAATTATAATAGAGTGAGGATTATTATGCTGTATAGTTTATGAATTCATCATACCACTCGTCATCATCCAGTCCATCCAAGACTTTGCATGTGGATGTCCCATGAGGCTTGAAATCACCTTGTTTACCAAGCAGCTATCAAGGATCAGAGCCAACCTAGTGTACATCAAGTAAGTGAATTCTTGGCATTTAGAAATGATGATGATGACTGTTGCTAACTACAGTATATGCAATACATTATACAGTATTTCCCACTGGCTTATTAGCTAACAGCTGAGGTAGTTAAATATCCATTAAGATGGTCATCTCTTTTTGGCAAATTTGAGAGTCACTGATTCCTGCAAACTATGATAGGAAACAGAGTATCTCTGTTTTATAGTATAATTTAGAGGAGTCAATAGATCTTTAGTTTGTTAGAGAAAGATTGCCCCCTTAATTAGTTTGCATCACTTGAATGTCGAGATTTTCTTTTGACATGTCAAAGGGTGACCAAGATTATGGTGTAAGACCTACAGTATGTCATTGTTTTGGGTTAATAGAAATATAATTACCCGGTAAACTTTTGTGTTAACAGAACTTTCCTCGAACATGATAAAATATGTATTGTTTAATTAACCCTTGTGTGTCAATGTTTCAGGATACACCGTTTGTTGCATATAGAACCTGTATTACGTGGCAGGACATGCCATATGACTTATGTAATTTACTTCTTTTAAATTTCATTTAGTGTCTGGTCTAATTAGGAAGGTGTTTAGAATCTGTATTTCATGTATACCTGTGCTGGGCCTGGCCCACTCGCATCCTGTGTTCTGACATCAGTGCTCGCACTCACCGTGTCCTGTGCCTGCCTTGTGAATCTGTTGTCACCGCCACTATTCACATCACCATTGCAGCCAGACAGTGCATCTGATGAAGCTCCATCTGATATCGTCTGAAAGCTGCAGGTTGGTAGTTCGGAATGTTTTTTTCTTTATATAGGTGGATGATGATATAACAGAGATATAAGACAGTTTTGCAACAGCATAAAAGAAGTGGAGCATATATATATTCGATCAGTGTTTCTGTTTGGTTCAGAAACATAGGCCTTCACAAATAGGATGAAGGATGCTGAGGTAGCCTATATACACTATGTAGTGAGGAGGTGGCAAGAAGATTATTTAACCCCATAATTATGATAAAATCTGATGTGAAACAGAAGTAATGATGATAACACCATAGATTACATACCTAATTTTACAGTCATTATCACATAGGCTGCGTTTACACCAAGCGATTCGCGTCGCGTCAAGTCAATCTCGGTCATCTGGTGCGAGTCAAAACAACAATCTCCGTTCACATCGACTGCGTCAATCCGAGTCAAGTCATAAGGGCCGCACCAGATTTCTAGGACAATGGGCATATTTTCTCGCGCTGAAGTAGTCGTTCTATTATGGCTTCGTCGTCGCAGATGCAAGAGAAACTGAATTTGGATGCATAAACTGAACACCAAAAGGCCAAACTTTGGAAGCTTCAGTCATGAATTCCCAGACTTGCTGAACCATCCAGAAAAATTTTACAACTTCTTTAGAATGACAAGTGAAATTTTCAAGAAGCTGGTGGACTTAATTACATCATCCATAAAGAAAATAAACAAATATTACAGGCGTGCAGTTGTGGTTGAAGAAAGAATGGCCATTTTTTAAGGTATGAAGTATCTTATTGAAAATAATGGCAATAAATACAAGTAGACTTATGTGTAGGGCAATAATAAATGAAACATGAACACAGTTCCTTTATTTTTGTTGGTAAGTGATGATACAACTCATTAATATACAACAGAGGGCTTGCAAGCAAAAATTAAACAAGGAAAGAAGGGACAGTTAAAAGAATGGAAAGGGGGTGACTGGGGTACAAAAGGGCGACATAAGCATGGAAAAAATATGTTGTAAGATGCTTCTTAGAGGTTAGTGACTCTGACTGAAGCAGAAATGGGTCCAGCTGCATCATTGACTCGACGCGACGCAGTGTGACTTGAATCGACTTGATGCATCCGGTGTAAATGGTTTTGCCAAACATCTATATAATTTAATGCTAACTAGAGGTGGCGAGTCATGATGAGCCTTGACCGAGACTGACTTGACGCGACGCGACTCGCTTGGTGTAAACGCAGCCATAGACTTTATTCTATTGGCAAGAGGCTTTTGCTATCTCTTGAGAGACTTCCTTTCCGTGTTCTGCAGTTTTTTAAACTCAACTCAGTAAGTCGGAGGGAATTTATAAGTAATCAACGTTTGATTTTTTATTGGTATAAAAATATCCTTACACAGCAACACAGTGTTAATCTTAATAAAGAATATAATAACCTAGCTACTGCAAGGGGAATTCTTAAGGTTATTTCACTGTAAAGGATTTTGCAAGAAATATGAGAGGGATAGCCGTAATGTGTACTAGTGTTGGCCACTCGCATCATTACACATACTTTTCACTCTAGGTGTCTGTATAACTAGTGGAAGCAGAAACAGCTTTATTGCCAACCCTGTGAACAGCTACACAACTTAATGACTTGTGCTCACTTAGATGTAACTTGTGTCAATATTATTGTTAAAAAAGAAAAAAAAAAGTCAGACACCATATATTTTAGCACAGTGTATTATTATACAACATGTAAAGAAGGGAATTTGTACTTTATTAATAATATTATTATACACATTTTAGACATTCCCCATTGTCTGAAAAATATACTGTACTGCACTGTGCTTCATAAATCAAATTATTTATAAGTTTCCCACACTTGATATCTTTTCTTCAGTGAATTGGCCTCCTGAAATGTAATTATCTGTATTAACTCGTATGATCTCATACTGTGATTTAGAGCCATAGGCTTTTGTAACTTGGTACAAAATCAAAACTTATTATTATTGTATCTATTTCACTGAAATTCTGTATTTAATACAGTTTTACCTTCTGTATCTTGTACAGTACTACAACTTAATATACAATTTTTTAGTCTAATATTTTAAACTGGAAGGCACAAGTTTCAGGCATTCCTTGCAGTTCAAGGAACATTACAGACATCTACAATATTCAGTGCCCCCAAGTTCTTAGCACAATTAAAGTTAGGAGGACAACTTGAAGTTAGATTTGACCAATACAGTTCTTGTGTTAACCTTGAACTTCAATAACATTAATGATAACTCCAGCATGAAGTATGGTTGGCTCCAGTTCTACCAGAGGTACAATATAATGTGCTGCCAATCTTCTTACTAAAATACAAACTGGATACACTAATGAATGATACAAGGAAACATACTGGAGAATGGATATAAATTTCACTCAAGCCAAGCCATAATTATTATATGGCAGGTAATACAACTTTTGCTTAAGTTACATGAGAGCGCAGTGGCATAATATTGGGAATACAGTATTTTGTCACTAATATTTCAGTTCAATGTATCAAACTGTATTTTATGAACAATATATAAGAAGTTTATTATTAAATTCGAGTAATGCTAGTTACAGTATATATTCCTTATAAGCAAATCTGCAAGTTTAATATTAGTCTGGATAAGAGGTTCAGGGCCCTGATAGATTACTTTATAAACTTATGTACTTTAAAACAGTTCCTGTCATGACGGTATACACTGTAATAGTATTGTGTGTATATACACTGCAGACATCTGCACATTAGGAAGACATTGGTAACTAGACTGTACCCAGTGTATACACTGTAACATACTTTAAAGCCATGCAGGCTCCAGCACACTACTGTTGTTACTCTCCCTTTAATCTTTCATATTCACTGACATCAGCAGTACTTTCGAGTATTTTATATTCACATGTAGTGTACATATCTCCTCAGTTGCCAAAAATGTATGTAGTGCTTTGCTGTTCACAAGGCTCCACACAGTTTTGCATTAATCAAAGAATCACAAAAGTTTCCAATCATGCATGACATCTCAAAAGGTGAAGAAGTTCAGGCATAAGGTGAATAATATAGTTGTTTTGAGAACCATAAGGTATTCCACAGCAGCTATTAATTTTTGTTTTAGTGTAATGGCATGGGTTTCACCACCAAAGGAACAGGGAAGCACACACCAATGCAAAACAGAAAAAATATACATATTCTTTCCACACTATCACAACTAACCAACAATCAAGCATATTATTTTATGTACAGTACATCTACAGTTTATTATTTTATATATATGTTTTTTTGAAAGCTATAAAATTAATGAAAGAGCTTAAATAACTGTAAAGGAACGTCTCCATATTTATGTCAATAAATAATGACACATCTAGATGTGTCATGTCGATGGTAATTACCGTGGATATGTTAGGTGGGAGGGAGAATCATAACAAAGCCAACTGCTCTCAATAAAAACGTGAGCTCCAAAGTGGTGAAGTATTAAGGTAATTAATAATAGGATTTGTCATTCACTTGCCTCCTCCCTAACAAATTCACACATTACTGTGTATGAGAAAAATGCATGTTGTCGTTGGGGAATTTCTGTGCATAGAATTTTTTAATACTAATGAACTAATTACCCTAGCCCCATTTTATGCTCTATATTGCAAACATAATCAACTCCATCTTTTATACTTATAACATAATATTTGGAGTTATATTTTTGAGTCATGTAGTGGACAACTTGTGATTATTTCACTGTGGAAAACATACATAGTATAGTAGGATATGTTCCTTAATTATGAATCAGGAAAGGAATTCCAGTCATGGCATGTCACATTGGTCAGGAAGGCATTACTGGTACTCCTCCCCACCTCATTCAAGTGCAATAACAAGCCTTAAATTTTGGTCAAATAGGAGGAGGGGAACAAAATAGGGATTTGAACCTCCACCAGACTGAGTGTTTCAAACGAGTCAGATTCTTAACAATAAAACCAATGGAAGTGCAATATATAAGGCTCATAAAAGGTAACAATACTCAGCATGATGTGGGTTTATCTCCTAGTTCTGCCAAAGACTTAACCTTCAACATAGCCTCTATTAACTGAACAAATGTGATGCAGAAATCTCCTGTGTGAAATGCAGTCTTTCCAGATGATTTGGTAAACAGTTAAGTTTCAGGGCTTGTGGGGAAATAGAACAATGCTGCCATTTTAATTATAAGTGCATGGCCAATAGTGTAAATTTCTGATGTTTGTTAAATAGTACAGGTACTGTAGCTATAGTTTATATTGATAAATCCTGTCACACTAGATGTATTCCAAGAGTCAAAGAAAATATAAACCACCAGTTGTAGAAAAAGCCAATATCTATGCACATTTTAGGTGACAGTTGGGCACCAGTAATTTTTCCTAGCAATAACTTTTTTTTCACCTTTCACTGGTAAGTTATTCCCTCAAATAGTACTTTTTAAATTAAAATGGATAAACTTTCCTAATAATTATATACCTGTAAGATAATGGTCCCTCTACAAAATCAGCAAAATATAAATTGTGCATTCTCACAATCTATGGTACATGAAGTAATGGGTATATGGTCCTTATTTGCCTTCCCATCACCATCAACAAAATATACACACACTTTTCTATATAAAGCATGATAACAGTACTTCTGCTTGTACCATTTTCAGAAGGCACGACTGTGACCTCAGCTACCTCCGTCTTCTTTATCTTCTTCCTCCTCCTCCTCCTCAAACACTTCTATTTCAATTATTTCAGATTCCCCTTTTCCTTCTTGAGTCAGAGGCTGGTGAGGGCTGGGCTGATCCTGGGCCTTATCACTACTTGCAGGAGAAGCATCTGTAGACTAGAATACAGAACAGATGTCCAACGACACATGGTAAGTGAAATGTTTGATGCTCTTGGGGTCAGGTACATACAAATATTAGTAGTCAACCTGCTATATTCATTTACTGTATAATAATATTAAACATTTGTATATGGGTGATCATGAATACCTGGCTGCAACTGGAAGTATAATGTAAAAGTATTGGTGTATATTATGGACATATTAAATCAGACAAGAAAAAATGGATGCAAAATAAGCTTAACCTGACATGACTGAATACCAGGTGGGCATTACCTTGGAATCAGCGACAGCCTGGGAGCGTGTGAAGAGTCCAAGTTCATCTGCATGGGAGAGGAGAGAGCACACAATAGGTGTCTCGATCCCAAGGATGTATTCACATGTCTGGGGCTCCAGCAGAAACAGGGCGACAGCACTAGGACTGCAAACAGATAACATAGCATAACATCAATATTCATTGGATATACATATTTGTCTAGCCCATCTGTAAAATTTGTATATTTATATGGCATATAACTATGGTACTGGAGTAGGATACATTCCTGTAGTGACACTAACATGTAAATGAGAGCATGCAAACAACCCTTTAACTTTCCTAATCCTTCAACCATGATTTGTAGACCAAGGAACTTTGCATGAAACTGTCTTTTCAGACACTGGTTCTCACAGTGATTTAGACTGGTGCTTAAGGGAGTAATTTACTTTAGTAGATTGGAGGCTAACGATTCCTTGAAACTGCATAAAGAGAGACCAAATAAAAGAAATTAAGGTAGTTTGTTTCCAGGCTTGATCCAGTAATCATTTCAAAGACTCACCTGCTTGACTCTTTACACTTGAGCTTGACCTCAACCTGTCGTGGTTTGCCTGTCAAATCACAGGTTGTTCCCCCAGAATAAAAGTGGGTGACATGATGCTTGCCGGGCTTGTACTTTTTATCAGGATTCTGAAACACAAATACATATTCTCAGAGAAACAAGGAATTAGAATGAATCAAGCAAGACAAAGGCAAGTTACCTGGGTATTAGTTTTTGTAAAAATATGAAAAGTTACATCCTCATTATGCCAGTGTTCATTCCACCTTGAATATTTTGATGTGTCCTGGTAACAGAATCTGTTTTCTCTTTCTGGCTAGTGCCCTGTTGGGGGTATTGCCTGCAAAGATGTGGGCAATAATTTAACGGCTCTAAAGTCCCATTGAACCTGAGCCAATCCCTTTCGTCTTTTCGGCTGTTCCTCCTTTCCTTCTATTTCCTTTGTGCTTGCACAGTCCTATTCTTCCCCATTATAATCTAATCTTTCTGGCTAACTGACTGTTACTCTCTATTGGTGTAGTTTATTTTCATATAATTTTGGATTCAAACATGGCATGGTGACTATAATACTCACATTCTTTAGCCAGGCCTTATGGTGGGCAAGGGAGAACTTGCCAAGGAGAATGGTGGTCCTTGTTCCGCCTCGTTCCTCATGGTACTGCTCCACCTTGTCTCCATAACAAAACTCAAACTTCCACCATCCAGATCCCTGTAACACCACATCCATTTACACAATCAGCATCAGTGGCCTTCAACACTTACCACTACTTCTTGCACAAACTGATTATTTCATGTAGATTGTAGAAGATTATCTTTGTTCAGGCCTCACTATTGTACTTACTCCATGCAAGCAGTAGTCTCCATTCAGGAAGTCCTCCATGAGCTTATGATCTATGCCTGGTTGTGGAGGGAAAAGTGGGGCCTTGGGTTGAGGCTTAGTGGAGTCAGTGGTTAAAATCTCGTCTAAATCATCCACGACCTTCAGTTTTACGGACCCACGGGAAGTGTCGCCACTCAGCTGCAACAAAGCACTCTGTCAATGATATTAACCCTTATGAACTGGGATATGCAATATGTAGAGCTGATGGGATTCATCACATGGCGTATGTAACTTACTACCACTGTTTTGCTGTTTTGCATATAGAGTGTCTCTAGATTAACTGAAGGTAGCCAAAGTCAATATTTCATACATGGTTAGTTTCACATACCAATATTGTTAAACTTTCTCCTGCCCCTCTCCTTGTCACTCCACCAACCACCACCAATAAAACTATACACCACCATCAGCCACTCTCCTTGACACTCCACTCAGATTATGACCAACACTGGGCAGAAATTTTGTTCCTCCACTTACCACTGCCCCACTGGTACGTAGTTTGAGACTCTCTGCTTCAATTTGCAGCAGGTTACGGGGTCTTGTGGGACTGCCTTCCATGGGGATACAGTGTAGGCTGGTCTGGGGCTGGTCTCTTGGTCTGTGTAAAAGATTAAATGATTAAAATATTTACATGCTGCTTAACTTTATAGCTGCAGAAAGTCAGTGGGAATAAGTCACTATGAAAAGTTGTCTGACAAGAGCAATGCAAGATATCCAATATTATTTATTACTTTCTTTGGAGATTATTTGGAAAGTAAAGAAATGATATTCTTACCGAAATGCTGGGTGGTCGCAAATCAATGGGGAGAGCACCACTATCTCATACTCGCAGGTGGAAGTTTCCTTGATGGAGTAGATGTCATGGCGTCCCTGCTCATAGCATACAAAGAGGACATGGCTAGCACGGGGTTGTTTGGTGAGGTCGCACACTGTCCCACCAGTGTAGTTGAACATGAAGTAGGGCATTTCGACACCCTCAACACTGGTTGTTGGCACACTCCCATGCTTAAACACTCTTCCCTGCTCTTCTTTAGCTATGGAAGTATGGAAAGAATAAATAAGAGACTTGTACAGTAAGTAACTCTTGTTGCAAATAGCTAAAACCATTTTATTTAGAAGCTGCTGTTCTAAAATTATTCCAAAACATATATATTAAATTTGACTAAATTATAAAAATTTTCAATCATTCCACAAGAAACAAAATGACAGAATTATCAAACTATCAGAAAGAAGTAACGCATGTATTATATAAAAAGTAACTTGCTAACATGTCTGTATATCACATGTGAATGCTTACTTCTAACCATTCTATATTTTACTTTACTAGAAAATCTGCCATCTATGTGGAAGTAGTAACACTGTTTATTATGCTACTTTATGGAACACTAGGTGCAGTGTGTGACATGTCTGGCAGCTACTTCATATGAATCTCATTTCATCTCGACTACTTTATATATTTGTTTGTTTCAGTTCCTACTGAACCAAAGGGCTAAATTATTTTTTGGGAGGGGACTTTACCAAAAATGGATTAATGAATAGTATATATTATATTTTGAGTGTTAGGGTTTGTACTAAAGATAAATAATGAACTTAAAACAGCTGTAACTTCCAAGAATGAAGTCATAAGGCTTGTGAAGGAAGCAGTGACTTCATGCCAGCCTCTTGTCAAACTCTACACCAAACCACAGCTAACCTACTCATCCGACTGAGGTCTTCAGATGAAAACTCCCCGAGGACATACTCATGCAAGCGTGTGGTCTTCCCTTCACGTTCCTCTCGGTACTGCTTGATGTACAGTCCATGGCACAGCTCGTACGTCCAGTAGGAATCCAGCTGCCCATTTGTATGCCACAGTAATCATGAGTAATAAGGCACAAGAGTCCGCTTTATTTGGTGTGATATTATAAATGGTCACAGCCGACATCGTAATGCTTACTGTGATTGGGAGAAGTTCATTCCCAAGTAGTTGGAAGAGAGACATCAGCCAATCATACCAAGGAAATTGTTTCTATGAATCCGCTATAGATATTTACCGTTGGCCCAATAAAACAGATTGTAGTATTATAACCACATATTTTTAATGAGCCTACAAATGATTGATATATTTCTGCACATCAATAACAGCACCATTTGGTACCCATTGCACTTATTTACAGAACTGTACAGCAAAGGTAGTCTACTGGTGCAACAGACAGAGGATGGCACATTTGTTACTATGTTTACATGCATTATTTTTTATGCAGGTACAGTAATGGAAAATTAATACCATGAGTAATTAAATAAGCAGTATGATAATAATGTACTGTACAGTATACAGGAATAAAGAAAATTATATTCATGCAAATAAAGCTACAAGTTGGTTATAAAATATATGCAGCTATATAATTGGATACATTACAGTATTCTCATTCTCATAAATGATAATGCTCACACTTACTCTCAAATTGCAAGTTTGCTTTTTGAAGAGAGGAGTAATGAGTTCAAAGGGCCCTGGTCCAGTGTAGGCATCTGACTCCTCCTGTTGGTTGGCAGGATGAGGGAACACATTACAGTACATTATGCACATTTACATTATTTGGTATACAATGACCAGGTTCCCAATTTAGCATTTCTTTTATGGCTGATGTAAATTTCTGATATTTCTGTACAGTATATACTATACAAAACCAACTCATATTTAGTTGTTTATTTCTTATAAAAATCAGTATAAACATATCTAAAAATTACATTAAAAAGTTTCCAAAAGGTAATATACAATAGAATACACTGATACTTACATTGTTTTCTCCGTAGTTAATAGGAACAAGGCACTCGTATTGTTCATTTTTGGAACTTGTCATAACCAGTTTCTCATAGTCTGGAGAATCCTGTGAATATAACCTTTACTAAATGACTTTTCATACACTGTCTGACTTATTGTTTAGCTAAGCTGAGGTACTGTTTTAAAGTACTGTAGCTACCACATTAATCTATATTAATTACTGAAAATTTATAGATCCATAAATACAGTATAAAGAAGTAAATTCTATCAATGAAGGTCACAAAGAATAAGCACTTGGTAGCACAAAAATATCCCTGCAGAAAGTCAACTAAATTCAACTCCGATAAAAATCAAAAGCAGCAAATTAACACCTAGATAATTACAAGTAATGGACAATAAGGATACTTGTATTGGTATTGCCTGTTCCATTTTTTTTTTTAATGTAACTTAATTATTTAAATTGTCAAACACACTAGTCTGCTTTTTATTTTCGGGTCTGCTATACCTCGAGTCAAGCAGCCTGTACTCTCTCTCTCTCTCACACACATGGGCCACGGCTGCATAATTTTAAACGGTAAATATTGAATGAATTACCGTTATTGGGTACGGTTTTTCTACCTTCATTACCCACTTATTTAGACCATTCTAAGACTATTTTCTTCTATGGCATTTTCTCCGCAAATGCCCCATTTCCGAGATAGATATTCAAATGGGGCATTTTGAAATTAGCCTGACCTTACCTGACCTAACCTAACCTAACCTAGATCGCATCAGACTACCGGGACCTAACCTGGGCAGACTACCGGGACCTAACATGGGCATACTACCGGGAAATAACCGTGGTAAAGTACAGAAAATGACCGGGGCAAAGTACTGGGACCTAGCAACACTGCTACAAAACGGTAATTCTTTCAATAAATACCTTTTAAACTTATAAAACTGATTTGTGGCTAATAAAAGACCTTCTTAGGCTGTAGGACGAAGAAGGTGATAGAGGTGGGACAGCTAAAACGAAGTAAAAAAAAAAAAAAAGAAAAAAAAGAAGGAAAGTAGGTACAGTTGAAGAATTGATAGGGAGTGTCTGGGGCCAAAGGAGTACCCAAACCCTTAGCCTTAGAATTATGGAGACTTATAAGAAAGATAATAATAGTATTTGTTGTCATCATACCAGTAGGTTACTATGGGAGCCAGCCCAGTTGATGCGAAACAATATGGCATCATCTAGGCCTTTTATCTGGTTGGCAGCTAATATCCTCACGGTAAACACACACGATAATAATAAGAGCAGGGTAGGCGTCCTGCTAGCCATACTGATTTGGGGCTGATAAGGATGATAATGTTAGCTGGCCTCATGAGCCCTGCTGTAACATTGTTTACGTCTGGTAGGTTCACACGGTATCTTTATTATCTCAAAATATTTATACAACAATTGCTTCCCAATAACTCATATGGCCACCATTCATTTAACGATATACATCTTAAACATCAACATGAAATTTATTAACTTTGCAACTAAGTAGGAGAAATATAATTCATAGCGATAATATAGAGGGAAAGGCAACCGTCCCGAAGTTTAGATGGTTGAATGTAGCACCTCCCTGGATATGACACGACATCCGTAAGTCAAGAGTGGGCGGTACACTACGGGCCCGGCAGATTTAACTAATTACGGGAGATTTACGGCCTACGAGATGGACAGTGTACTACTAAGGCTCAAGAGGTGTCAATACAGTAACGATTATGAGGTAAGTGTCGTTGCATTTCATAATTTTAGGTGATTGCCTGACCTCAATTTAGATTACATGATGATTGGATTGGTTCGTTTACTGCTAATGCTCAATGTATTACGTTTCACTCTCTCAACCACTCCACACTCAATACCAATTGCCTTTTCACTCATACCACATCTCTCATACACACACTCATTTCTTTCTCCATCCCACCTCGAAACTCCACATGCTCCTCTCAAGTAACTCATTTCCATTGCACCTATTCTATACTGATGAGCATCATGAGCCCTACTCCATGTCCACGTCTCCGACGCATATGTTAGTGTTGGCAGGATTATACTATTTCGTAGTACCCTTTTCACCTCCATACTCACACTTCTACCTTTCATAATCCTCCCCAGTGATCCTATGACTTGTCTACCCCTCATTGCTCTCTCCCTAATTTCTCCTTCCATACTTCCATGTTTACACAGAACTGTACCCAGCAGGTACTTAAACTCCTTCACTTCCTCCATCCACTCACCCCTCAGAGTTATCTCACACTTTTTTGTTTGTTGTTAGGACAAAAAATACGACGTAGTTAATTTGGGTAGGAACTCACGCTCCTCTCATGTACAATAGACAAAGCAAGTAACTGTGCACTTTATATTTGAAACTGAATGGCACAAAGGAGGAAACAAATGAATACTGCTTTTGGGTAACAAGAAATTGACCTATTGGCTCTTTTCCACACTCACCGAACCACCAATAGCTGTAAAATAATGTGCTGTTTACTTACTCTACTTAAAAGTTATCATATAAGACACACTGTAAACAGTTTGAAGTGACAGTAATATTATAGATGTGCAAAATTTTATTATACACATAGATACTATGATTCAGTTAATCTATATGACAGTACGATACGTTTGACGGCAATGGCGTACTACAGGGCTGCTGTTGTACTTTAGACACGAGTATTTAGGTTCACTGAAACACTCTGGTTATAGAGGGTGCTGATGGTGTAATGGTTATCATGCTCGTCTAGCAAGCGAGAGATCCCAAGTTTGATTCCCGAGTCATTGGAATTGTTGGATAATTTTCCCAGCCCCCAATGTCCCTGTTCACCTAGCAGTAATTAGGTGCCCGGCTGTAAGAGCAAGGATTGCAACCTTGTAGGCTGGGGGAAGATGTGTTACTGTAACAAGACTGACTGCCTTATGACCAACACCATGAGTCGATAGGCATAAAGCCAAAAATCTTCTTCTTCCTGGTTATGTGTCAGTGATGTGCGGGTTCGAATCCTCTGATAAAAGGCGAACTTGTGTATATGCTCCCCAGACGAGAACACTCACAGACACCAGACAACACACACCCTGACACACACGTACACTTCTCCACATACACACACACTATAAATATATCACTCTATAAATACCAGTATATCGATAGGCGTTAATTAAAAGCTCAAATAACAAACAAACTATGCTCCCCTCTAGAGGCCACGATTTTGCACATTCTATGACCAGAATAAGAATAATGCATCAGGAGAAATCGTCTGTTTGTCTGGGAAAAATCTCATAGTGTTCGGCTAATTGGCATATAAGAGAATTTAGTCTAGTAGGAATATCGCCTTTCTGAAAAATTGGTCATTATAGGGATGAACGTCTGTATGGGATAATTACCTACTTGGAAAAAGTAATATACGAGGTGAATTCGTCTCTGGGAAAAATTCCCTATCTGGAAAAAAAAATGTACTGTCAGGGAAATTCAGTTTTAGCATCCCAGTAATCTATTTTCTGCACATGGTTTACAGGTGATAACTTGACTAGACATGGAGGGCGTTGAGGGGAAACAAAAAGTTGAGAACCAGTGGTGCTACCAATATGAGAGTATGCATTGATGCTTGGAAATGTAAACAAACAAATGACTGCGTATAACATTTACCGCAGGCAACCCTTGCCGCCTGCTGGAATGCATCGTGCCACGGTGCCATAGCTTGGCGCGTGGCAGGTTGTCAGTCTGTGTTGCACTAGCGTGGTGGGAGGACGTGAAGTTCTGGCTGAGGGACCTCCAAAGTTTCACCGCGCTTCACCACAAGGTTAGTGTCAAAGAATATTAGTAGCAAAAGTTCTTTATTGTAAAACTAACTCTGCATAGGTTATGTATAGCTACCAGAATAGGGAACTGTGTAATATTTCGTGCTGATTATACCTTGGAACTTTGTAGTTAGGTTTGGGCTACACAGAATACTCTTTAATTAAATGTCGACAAGGGGGCATTTAATACCGGGTTATGCTTTTGATACACGACAAACAAACTCCAGGTATTGTTCAGTTGGCGGTGGGAAGGTTTTTCTTTCTTGTCATTGCAATTTTAAGTTGTATTAGTTTGTTTAGAATTGATAGTGTACTCGGTAAAATGAAACAGAAGCACACCAGCCGAGCCACACGGTACTACGATAGCGAAGCCTTGGCAACCAACTCATACCATTGTGTTGTAGTGATGAGCTGTCAGGAGGTAAAGACGACGTACCACACATGAACGGCAGCACTGGCAACAAAGGCACTACTGAGTCAGTTAACTTATTCTTGTTGAAGTTTGGGTTTGGGAGCGGTTTTACAATGTCACCCTTCCCCATCCCTTATCTTTAAATTAATGTGGGGTAGCTGTAATGACTATATACTGTGAGACATTTATTACATGTTCTCACTAAGCAAAGTCAACTAGAACTTATACATTATAGTTATCCACTGATTGGTCTAATTGTCAGTGTAATATACATCCTGCGAACTCTAAGAGCTTTGCCACAAATGGGTATTATTGTTAAAAAAACGAAATTATTAAAATCTTTGGCTGAAATAAAATTGATATTGTGGAATTCGCTATTAAAATGTCCCATTTAGTCAACATTTTCACAGATTTTTCGCATTTGATACTGATCACCTCGCTAAGTGAATATTTCGTGTGATGTGCAGTAATTGACACAGCTGACTTTAACATGATAACGAAGCTGTCGTGCTGACTATTATAGCCGTGTCAGCACTGGTTTGGTGGCATCACTCTGACTACCACATAACCGGGGTGGCTGACTGACTGCCTATGACACACTGACCACCATAATATTGTCAGAACTAGAGGGATACTGCCTCACTGACCATTTTAACACTTTCACACTGACTACTATAATACTATCAGTACTAGGGTGACACTATCCTACTGACTTTTATACCAATGGTGCTGGTAATTTTTGATCCAGGTTGAATATACTGACGCTGTAACACACACACACACACACACACACAAACACACACACACACACGTACCAGCTCACTGATTGATATATCTGTCTGCTGGCAATGTTTTGATCCACCTCGACTCTCTCACTTTTTCTCTCCTATTTCCTTCGTGTGTGTTGTCTCTCCTCCTCTCAGCCTCCTTCTACCTCATGTCAGTCTCCTTCTTCCTTCCTCGTGCTACAGAGTCTTCAAGGCCTAGTGTGGTTTTCTTTCCACCTCTTGAATTCACTCCCTCTTCCGCGCATATGTGTACAGTCACGAACCAGAGTAAGTATCCAGATCTGCTTTGAATAGCCTGATGGAGTATTGAACGAGCTGCAGACAGGAAGTATGAGACGGGATAAACATATATAGCAATTTGTCCACTGGTATGTCACTCACTCACTCACTCACTCACTTCGAAACTTCAACAGGACATACATGGACACTTATTACGGCTGGTGACTGTACATACGACACACACACAGAGTCATGGCCATACAGCTCGGGTATTAAATGGCACTGATTGATATTGACAAGCTGCACCATTGCCACGAACCACATCCATACACCGCCACACTCCCGTCACTCATAACATCAGGTATACAGCTGTGGACAAAATGGTGTGACTGGTCCCGTCTAGTAAACAAAGTCTATATATATGACGATGGAAATGTCTGGGAGTAGCCTATAGTGTAGTGAGGATTGCTAGAGTGTTATAGTAGTATTTTTATTTAAGAGGGATCATCCATTGTGAGCGAATTGGAAGGTTACTTACTGATTCCTCTTAAGTTCTAAACGATGTCTGGAATTAAGACGAGTATCCCAGTGTACTATCAAAGACAAAACTCGTGTCGCTGTCATGTCCAATGATTTAATATAACTTGTGAAACATAATGAAAGCCCCATCACAATAATGTTCATGCCCAGTATGTTTAGTCCTCTACTATATAATTATATTCACCAAATTTCACGACACGAGTTTTGTCTTTGATAGTCCAAGTAGGGGATCTGTTTCATAATATTATTTCGAAGAGTCTGTAGTTCTCCTATTCCTCTACTTTAGATATATACTCCATAAACAGAATGCGAGCAAAAATATCTCCCTCCCTCCCCGCCACTCTTACAGAAATATTTCGCACGGATAGAAAACGCACCGATTTTATGTAAACCAGAATGTTTACTCACGTGGGTGTAAATCACAGACGAGTGCACGATAAAGGAAATTAGTCGATGTGTATTGTTTTTGCGAGGGATGCCAGCTCTCCCCAACCATCCCAACTCGCTATCAAATACAGTTATGGTGAATTGAAAAAGTAATATATTTTTTTTCTACCCCATGTTTACCTCTTTATTAGCGTTAAGTCACAACCATCTTTTATCCTCTTCTCTCTCTCTCTCCCATCTGACTGTGACTTCTCGTGTATTAGTTACCAAGGCCGTCGCAAATGTACAAAAGGAAGGGTGTATGTTTTTGAGGACGACTGTGTGTGAGGTATTCGTTCAGTGCAGTATCAAATGTGTACAGTACATACCACGAGCGAGAGGTATGTGTAGTTTTTGTCACTTTTTTTTTCTTGGAGTTAAGAGCTATTCGTGATACAAACATTGATACACACGCTAGTTATGCGCACTTACTGTATACTTAAGGTACACACACACACACACACTCGCAACACGTCACACACACACACACACACACACACACACACACACACACACACACACACACACACACACACACACACACACACACACACACACACTCGCAACACACACACACACACACACACACACACTCTCAACACACACACACACACACACACACTTTCTCAACACTGCCACACTATTTAGCTATACACACCACTATCAACACCACCACCACTACCACCACTACACCGGTAACACCACTACCATTACTACCACCACTTACACCACTACTTACATCATCACAACAATACTAACACCGCCACTACTTACCTACCAGCAGTACAACATATTCTACACTAAAAGACTTACTTACTTCCCTACATACCACATTACACACACACACACACACACACACACACACCCAGCACAAACAGTATCCCCTCACAACACATGCAATTATCCCCTCACAATACATAATTTATAATCAACTACGTATTATGCTTCCCCAAACACATGCATGCACCTACGCTCCTTCACACATGAGCACAACACCCAACCAACTTCGTCAAACTAAGCATATTATATTATATTATATTTTTTGTATGCGTGCTGGATATTGATTGACACATGTTATTCAGTTAGTTAGTATTCATCATAGTCTTTCCCTGCACACAAGCGATGCCACAAATTGAATGACGGATGCACAACACGTAACACATGTCTGAACAATCCATCTCACTCACCCTTCCCTTCTCTTCCCTTCCCTCTTCTTGACATCTGTATTTCAACCCTCTACTCCCTCCCACTCCACCTGTATTCCAACCCTCCACTTCCACTCCACCTGTATTCCAACCCTCCACTCCCTCCCACTCCACCTGCATTCCAACCCTCCACTTCCACTCCACCTGCATTCCAACCCCATCACCCCCACTCCACCTGTATTACAACTCTCCACTTCCACTCCACCTGCATTCCAATCTCATCACCCCCACTCCACCTGCATTCCAACCCTCCACTCCCTCCCACTCCACCATCATACACAGCTCGAGAGACGTGAAGAAAGATAGACAGATATATAGTTCCTCCACTTTGGTGCTTAATGTTTACACTCCACAATCTCCTGCAGAAGTGTAATGTAGGGACGTTTTTATCCCTTAGGCGATTTCGGCATCCTTAGTCAGTATGGTATATACAATCATATGTTCTCGAGATAAACATTACCCAAATAATTACACGTTCATGCATCATACTGGCTGTCACCGTTAGCGTTATTTGGTGTTAGTTATGTTTGTAATACAGTACGGTACGTTTCATCAGTTTCTCTAGAGGCCACTAGTGTAGTACGTGGTTAATCTGACAAACTTTCCAAATATCACCCAACAATGCCATAAGCAGCAGCAGCTGAGTGCACGATATTAACACCAAAATGGGTCACTTCTCATAACCCAGAATCCCTCCTTTTCTTACTCCCTTCATATCTCACAACTCTGTCTCATTTCTACCCGCCACTTGCTTGTCCTTCACGACCCTGTATCTCTTTCACTGTTTCCTGTTCCCTTTTCCTTTCCTCCTCACGTCCTTCAGACCTGATTCTTCTCTCCTCAACTTCATTTTCTAACTTCCATGAGTTGTCCTTCACACCCACACCACCTTTCCCTTCCTTCGCTCCTCACGTCCTTCAAAATACCAATTCCCTATAACTTGCCCTCAGTTTATTTTAGCCCCCACGATCATGTTAAATTTAATATCTCTTTCGCTGTTTCCTTTACCTCGCTCCTCACGTCCTCCCTCAAACCCATTCCCTCACCTCTCGCTATTCATATATTATTCCACCCATCTCGGTCACATTTATCCCTAGTTCTCTTTACATTCGCACGTGTTTTGGATAGCAACAACACAGGCGCCTCTACTCCACACAATACGATGCCCTTCATTTCTAATTACCATTCGTATGGCTTATGTAACGCTATGATTGCTCGTATTATCCATTACACTGAGAACGGTTGGCAAGGGTAAGCAGCTGACTACTAAATTTAATATTACACATGTACCGCTATGCCGTAAATTATTAAGTTTAGGTTCGTGGTGCGTTGGTTTTAGTTGGAGGTACTGTATACTGCTCTCTCGGTGCCATGTTCGTGTCCAGACGGAGTTATTGTACTCTCAGCTGTACAGTTGTGGACACATGAAACAGACACACAGACATAAAACGTGCCACTCGTCAAGCATAGGGAAGGACGCACCATTAAACACAACAACGTCTCACACAACTCTATGCTCGTTGTTGGGCCCCGTTGCAGTTGGGTGTGACTGTTTGTTTCATGTGTCCGCATCTGTACATCCCTGCTATCTTTACAAGGGGTCATCTGATGTGGCAGAGCTTATGGGCTACATAGTCTTCTAATATAGACCATAACCAGATCCCCAAGCCTCATATATATATATATATATATATATATATATATATATATATATATATATATATATATATATATATATATATATATATATATATATATATATATATATATATATATATATATATATATATATATATATATATATACTGAAGTGGTGTAGTCTAGAGGAATCATTCATTGGTCCTTCAGTATCCCTACAACAGATAATCCCCTTGATGTGTACATGCTGTTGAAGTGATAAATAAGAAATAAACTTGGGCAGGCAACGTTGTGGATAAGTAATTACCACTCATCATTAATCTCTACTGACAGTTTGGCTAATAAGAAATTGAACACCAGAGATGAAGACGAAGTTCAGACAGACAGACAGGCAAACAGAGAACCAGCTGGAAAGACAGGGAGAATAGACGAAGAACACAGACAGACAGACATACAACAGAGAGAGACAGAATAACAGACAGGGACTGAGAGAAAGAGAAAAAGAGAACCAACAAAAAATAGACAGAGACTAAATTTATTTCTGGTTGCAGTGACCTAAAATGCACACTACTACTACTACTACTACTGCTGCTGTTGTCTGCCTGGCAATACATACCAGTAGGCTGCTCCATTTTTAACATATTACCACCCACCCACATACATCCATCCATCCACCACCACTGCTGCTGTTATTATTATTGTTATTATTATTATCATTGTTTACACTGCATGACATAGTTTACATTATTTTTCCCCCTCTCTCTCTCTCTCATTCAATGGCGTATCGAGTCGACGGTTTTGAAGTCCACTCATTCACACGGCGCCAAAAATATCCCCCCGTTGAAAATATGAAAACACGGATACATACATACATACTGGTAACTGGAACACGGACCACATACACTCACTGACTGACTGACTGACTGACTGATTGGCCGACATTCTGACAGATAGTGAGTGGTGTTGATAGATGGTGTGGTGGTTTGGATAGATGGTAATAATGTGTTTGTGTTAGATGGTGTGGTGGTGATGATATTGTGATGGTGTAGATAGATGGTGATGTGTTGGTGTTGATAGATGGTGTGGTGGTATGAAAAATGTGACGGTGGTGTTACGGGTGTAGATAGATGACTAGGTGTTGTTAGATGGTGTGGTGGTGTGGATTATGGGTATTTATTGAAAGAATTACCGTTTTGCAGCAATGTTGCCAGATCCGGTTGGGTCCCAGTATTTTGCCCCAGTCATTTATTGTACTTTATCACGATTATTTCCCGGTAGTTTGCCCAGGTTAGGTTCCGGTAGTTTGCCCAGGTTAGGTCCCGGTAGTCTGATGCGGTCTAGGTTAGGTTAGGTCAGGTCAGGTAAGGTCAGGCTAATTTCAAAATGCCCCATTTGAATATGCCCTATCTTGGAAATGGGGCATTTGCGGAGAAAATGCCATAGAAGAAAATAGTCTTAGAATGGTCTATATAAGTGGGTAATGAAGGTAGAAAAACCGTACGCAATAACGGTAATTCATTCAATATTTACCGGATTATGTGATGGTGGTGTTACTGGTGTAGATAGATAACTAGGTGATGCTAGATGGTGTGGTGGTGTTGATAGATGGAGAAAATAACACCCCGATTCCCTTCTAGGCATTCACAGCAGGTACACATTTCGCGAACATTACATTCCAGGATTCATGATAAAAAATGCAAATTAAGTTGTGTAAATTTTAAGTGTAATTTGTCTTGGATTGCAATACATTTACCCCAATAAAAGCCAAGAAAATAAATGAGGAAGCCGGTACACTTTCACCAAGTAAAAATTAAATAAAAAATAGAGAGAGAAATAAATTATAAAAAGTAGTGTAGCTCCAACAGACACATAATTTTTTTTTTTTTTTTTTTTTTTTTTTTTTTTTTTTTTTTTTTTTTTTGACTAGGAGTGAGATTCGTCAAGGAGAGAAAGGTGGCTGGGACATGAATATATTTTGTTGGAGAATTGGTGAATACTGACTCCACACGAAACAGCACGTATACCGAGTGGGTCTGTTTCATGGAATAGTTTGGAGGAGTCAGAAGCATCCATACATGACCCAATATAAGGGGGTATATAGCACTTTGTTTTGGGTGGTAAATCTGGAGTAATTGATTCCTCCAAACTATTCCAGGCAACAGGATACCATTATATTTCTTCCTCTGGGTTTGTTTCCTGGCATACATTGGAGGAATCAAGGCACTCCAATCTTTCAAAAGTATACTATCCCCTTAATAAAAAAATAAATAAATAGATAAATAAATGAATAAACCAAAAAATAAATGAAAAATAAAAACTATGCAAAAGTCACATTCTAGACATGTATCGTATTTATTATTAAGGTGCCACTGGAATGTTATTGTTATTACCGTCTCCGAATACTCAGCTAACTGACCTCACACATGCTATAGTATTGACAGTTATTCCTTGGGTTGAAGTTTGAGTTAATATGTCTCAGTTTTAAGTGTTAATATCGTTTTAATATATATCGAGCGTTGTCTGTTCAGTATACCCAAATAATTATACATACAGAATAAGCGACTATTCCGAAGCCCAAGTTAGAGTCACGGGCACGCATTCGGACAAGCAGTCATTTTTCCCCTGTAAATAATAATGATACAATTCAGTGGTATGTGGCCTGGCGCGTTCCTCGAAAATTAACGCGGGAATCACACACGGGGCATTATTATTATTATTATTATTTTTCTTTCTCCGTCCTCTGGTCAAGCAACTCATAAGGTTTCCTCCGTCCTTCAGCTTCGTCCTCAGGCAAATATGAGATCAGCCGACGACACGGTGTAGAAATTTAAAGGAGGTAGTTATA
>JAWQEG010002360.1:0-115000 GCA_033782935.1 Petrolisthes cinctipes | reverse complement strand
GAGTAAAGTTTCGTTACTCCCAATAACAATTCCTATTCCTTGTATTATATCCCTGGGTTAAGACATATTCGAGGAGATATTGAACCAACAGCCATATCAACAACTTGGCAACAGAAAGCCATTTACGTAAGTAGGAGATTAAGATTCAGCTCGAGGCTTAAGAAATCAAAACGTCCAAGAAGACAGAAAACACTGCCCTAGTGTGGTGTGGTGGGGACAAGTGTGTGTTCCAGTATCAACAATAGTGAAATGTTAGTGTGTGTTCCAATGCCTATAATAGTGAAATGTTAGTGTGTGTTCCAATACCAACAATAGTGAGATGTTAGTGTGTGTTCCAATACCAATAATAGTGAGATGTTAGTGTGTGTTCCAATACCTATATTAGTGAAATGTTAGTGTGTGTTCCAATGCCTATAATAGTGAGATGTTAGTGTGTGTTCCAATGCCTATAATAGTGAGATGTTAGAGTACCGGTTGGGTCACTCTTAGAGGGTCTGTAATTACTATATACTTTGGTATGAATGACTGAGTATGCTTTGCTCTCTCATTTGATATTATATTAACCAAAACAATGAGACAAAAGTAAGGATAAACCATAGCGATTATAAACAGGATAATGTAAGCTTGTGTAAGTAGGAACGTGGATGACTGATGAAAACAGCAATATCTACAATGATAAAGACCAACATTACTGACAAACAGGAATGCATCGTCTGTTAAAATGTGCATTTTGTTTGTGTGAAAAAAGGGAACATTTTCCTGGGCTTCAGCAATAACATCACTTGGAATGTCACTTTCATACAGTTATCCAGATTCCCTTAATTAACCGGAGTAATATTGTGGTGACAGATTTGAGGCAACTGATTCATCCAAACTATTCCAATAAACAGGTTTTAGTTGTTTATTTTCTTTATTTTCTAGCATAGGTTGGAGGAATCGTTAACTTCCAATTTCCCAGAAGTATGTTGTCCCTTTAACCCTTTATATATCAAGTGTTTTACAAGTGAGACTAAAATCATCTGGCATAAGCAATAACACAGATTTTAAAGTGTTCCATCGTCTAAATTGTAATTTTTTTGTTCGTAACATTATTATTGCAGATTCTCCTATTGTCTGCTCATCATAGGAGAAAATACTTTACTACCATTATTCATTAATAAACTTTGAACACCGGCTGACAAGTTTTGAAATATTCTCCGACTAACAGAAGATGATTTTTCTTGTTGGAAGGAAACACTCTGACATTTAATTAAGTGTTAAAATTTATCTCTAAAAACCTATCAAACTCTTAAGCTTTTTCAAATTTTTGCATTTTACACTACGATAACCTACAGACGGTTTTATATGTAAGAGTAAAATCAAGTCAACAAATATTTGCATAACATGGTCGAAAATGCTTTTGAATTAAGGCTATCATAAACTCAATTAATTCTAGATGACCCTCCCTTTCACAGGGTGTAAAGGTGAGTCAACATCAATCCAACACATCCCATTTATACACCAGAGGCGCTACAAGTTCCCTATCATTCCACGAATAATGGTAACGCTATCGTCTGGCAACAGTGTTTCCAGCGCCCTCTCCCGCAACTAATATTTTGGTGCCAGTGTTGATCTGGGGGTTGTCGAGTGAGGATGTGCCGCTCTGGCCTCCTCAACTTCCATCCCTCTTCACTCTGCGTTACTTGGCCCTCCTCGCGTCGCTGGACAGAATGTTTACGGGTCAGATACTTCCCAAAAAATACTTATTCCTTTTTATCAGTGAATTATGTCATAGATATTAACTACCGTACTTGGAAGATGATGATGAGTGGATGAGAAAAACATCATTTTGAATACAATTTGGTACCCGTAAACACGAGCAAGAAAGACAGGTGATAAGTTGGTAGAAATTAGCACGTGAGAGTGAACACCTGTCCAAAGTAATTAGGCGAGCCATAGTTCGTATTCCTTTCCTTCTCACAGCAACATTTTGAGAAATGTATATACAATGTATACTTCATGGATGAAATAAGTGATATCACATTTCAGTTTTCGAAAATTTGGATTGATAATATATTTACTGCGTAAGAAGAGTAATATTTAAAGGTATTAATGTTCAGTTTTGATGTGAGCCAAATCAGTGAAAAACAGTTTAGTGTAACCTATAAATAAAATCTTAGGCAAGGTGAATTCTTTATAGGACAGCAGGCTCTATCTTCAAGAGCCTCCACGTGATTGCTATAATCCAATTTCGTTTCGGGGCCAATCTCAGGCGATGGGGACACAAAGCTCTCAGCCTCGGGAAATTATGATTGAATACGTGCATCCAGAAACACCCAGGAAGTTAACTTTTGATAAATGCTTGGTACCTTCTAACTTCTTTGTGCTCTAGGGTATTTATTTCGACATTTACTTGAGCAAAATATGACTTGTGACTGCGAGAGTGTAATATAATGCAATCTTGAAAGTTACTGAGGATAATTACAACTACCCCTTGACAAAATTATGCCGTTGAGAAAGAGAAATGGCCAGGAGAGTGTTAATGAACAATTGGCAAAAACTGTGATGGTTTTAATCTAATCTGGAACTGACAGTGGTCTTTATATAAGCACTCAAGGTTGGGGGAACGAAAATTAATGAGCTGTGTCATTATGAAGTTATTATACAGTCTCGGGAAATTATACCGCAGGTGATTGTGAAAGGAAAGCAATTATCAAACTTGAGAGATGGTAACTCCTGGAACGACTGGAGTGGCGGCAACTATGACACTTAGACCAGGGAAGGACTCTTGCCTGTCGGGCCTCCTCAGTACAGAGCGGGGCAGAAGAGAACTAGCCTGTCATTGCATAACACCGCCACCGTAATGATGATAGAGAAATGAACCAAACTTTAACATATCTACGAACATTTGAAATTTGTAGTTGTTTATTTAATCGACTGATTGATGAAATGATTGCTCTGAGAAGTTGGTAGATATTACAACCTGAGGGTAAACTGGTGTCAAAAGAAAATTAGTAACACAATAGCAAAGATTAATATACAAATATCGATCTTGATCATGGAACATTCATCAGGTGGGGTGTAAACTTGCACTCGAATTTCCCTGTGCCAATGTGGGACTTGCGCTCACTTCCTTCTCTCTTCACTCATTAGTTGTGGATTTATAATATACGTATTTTCATCCTGCTTCTCCATATCCCCGACATTTCCTGATTCGCCAATACTGATGTGAGTGTCTTCATGCATGACTGGGCGGCGGGTCGACTCTTCCTCTCCTTCTGGATTCCACAGGGAGGAGTCCATAGGGAGCCGAGGACCCCAAGGTGATTGTCCGATGGTAGGGGCCTTGCAAGAAGCTTCTCAGCCACATCAGCCATGGAGATGTATAAATGTAGTGCAGGTCTGGTTGAGGCTGCCAAGTGCACGCATTTTTAAGTTACTATTGCCAATGATATTCTATTCTATTGCTGTTTTCGTATTTGCTGTTCAAGTGCCTGCGGTCTCCTCGTATCCAGTGTCTGCAGAAAAGTCTCATTTTTTGTTTCATGTTAGATTCTTTCCATTTATACAAGTACAACAGAAAAAGGGGATTAACCAAGGGAATTCTAGTCAGACCTTTCATGTCACTCCAGCAAAAGATTTAGAACAGGAACAGACCAAAACAAAGAAACCTGATAAAGGAAAGATCCAAGATATTTTCCCATGCACTCGAACCAAGAATCTAAAGACAAACATCACCCAGAAGGCAACACCAACCCCTCAGTCAATAGAAAAAAGAAAAGAAAAAATCCAACAAATAGTTCCAGTAGCTCAGACAAGAGAATCAAGTCAAGATAAGTCCCAAAAGGAAAACTTCATTGTAAACACTAGAAAACTAAATCAGGAGAAAACTCAACATGCCCCTCCAATCACCGGTGTCCCAGTGCTGTCGTTTCCTCTCTCAGCCACCAACAGCAGCAACAGTAGTAGCATCAGTAGCAGAACCTCACCGACGTCAAGTGGTGTCCCTCGTTCCTACCAGACCAACAACTCTTGGCACAACAAGTTCTCCGAGAGTCTGCCGGGTGGTCATGACGTTGGTGGTGGGGGTGGGGGTGGTGGTGGTGGTGGTGTTGGTAGCGGGGGTGGTGGGGATGGTGTTGGTAGCGGGGGTGGTAGTGGGTCTGATGGCAGTGTCAGGGTTGGTAGGTACGGTGGAAGTGTTGATGGTGTTGATGCTGGGATCGGCTGTTGCAGAGGCTGGCTTGATGCTCGTAGATCAAAGGGAAGCAATAAATTTGCCCATGTTATTTCGCACAATCGAACTCTCTTTGAGCGCTTTCGTTCCCTTGAGCAACTTAAAAATCTTAAATCACAGAGACGAATACTCTTTGCTTCCTCTGACCGGAGAGAAGACGTGCAAAATCGTCAGGCCAATACAGATTATAAATGTTGTACATCGGCGAGAATTGCACACACTTTGCTACACCATGACACGAAAAGAGAAACTATTGGTTTTGGAGGTAGTGGGAGTGAGGGCGCGGTCTTCCCTGTTGGAACCTCAGGCCATTTACATACCAGAGGGAACAAAGAGATGCCCACCAAAAGACCTACATTCTCCATAAAATATTCCGGAAAGGAGGACAGCAGACCCGTTACCCGACTCGGCTCTCCCGCACCTTCCATTGGAGCTAAATTCCATTGGCATTCGGTTTCAAACTTCCGGGATTTGTCTAACCAAGTCAGCAGTCCCGGCTCCTTTACCTCCACTTCCATCCCCACCCCCACCTCCATTTCCCCGTCCATCTCCTCAAGCCTCGCTACCTCCATCTTTCTGCTCACTTCCTCCACCTCACTTCCCACCCCTTTCACCTCACCTCTCGCTCCGTTCACCTCATTCCTCAGCCTTATTACCTCCCCAATCACTTCCCCCTCCTCACCTCTCACTTCCTCCACTTCACCCCTCACCTCCTCACGCCCCGTATCCTCCTCCACCTCACGCCTCACTTCCTCCATTTCACCCCTAAACTCTTCACGCCCCTCCTCTCTCCCCACCTCCATCACCACACCCCTCACCTCCCTCCGACCCATCACCCTGCCAGCATCTCCAGCGTCGGCTCAGAAGGAAAATTTTCATCTTTTACAAGCACTGAGGAGGAGGTGGAGAAGAAGAAGGAGGGGTAGGAGGAGGAGGAGGAGGAGGAGTAAGACTGATCTCAAGTCAATACCAGAACGCGAACTGATTCACATCGACAATGCTGCTGCTGCAAGAATTGACGAAAGAGCCGATAGCAATTGGAAGAGTGGGAGTGGAGATGAAATTAGGAGAAGGAAAGGAAGGAAGGTGGTGAAGAGCGAAGAAAAGACCGTGACAGATAGCCCAAAGCGGATGAACGAAGAAGATAAACAGGGAGCGAGGGCAGAGGGGAGGGTCAAGTTGAAAAAAGGCAGGAAAAGAGTGAAGAAAAAACGAAAGACGGAGGCGAAGAGAAAAGGAATAAAAGTGAAGTATGGCTGCCTGGAGTGTAAGAAAGAAGATACACACAGGAAGAAGGGAGAAATCATGGTGAGGAGGAAAGTAAATAAGATGAAGAAAAATATAAAGATATTTAAGAAGTATGGCATGAATGTAAAGACTGAAGAAGATGAAAATATAGCAAGGAAAGACGTGAGGATGAAGTTAGAAGAAAAGGCGCATAATAAAGATGAAAATACAATGGAAAGAGGAGAAAAGAAGAGGTCGATTAGGGAAGGAAAAATATACGTGAAGAGGGAAGGAAAGAAAGTGGTGAAAAGGGAAGGAAACCAATTGATGCAGACGGAAGAAAAGAAAGTGACGGAGACGGAAACAAAGGCAGTGACCAAGAGGGAAGAAAAGAAAGTGAACAAGACGGAAGGAGAGCTAGTCAAGACGGAAAGAGAGAAAGTCCAGTCGGAAGGAAGGCAAGTGAAAAATGGCCCCTTCTACCAGGACCACTCACCACAACTTGTTACCCAGCTGTCCGAGAACAAGAGGGAGGCACAAGCAGCAGACGCCACCCAACAACACCAACAACAACTACAACTTCTCTCTCGACACAAGCGTAAAAGTAAGTGCAGTCTGGTGAGGGAATTATGTTTTGTTGAGAGTTATAGAAATGGAATTAATGGATGGGATGCTTTTTTGTAGACAGTGTGTACTACATTTGCTACTAAGGATTATACATTTTTTCTCACTGTTTTATAGGTATTTTAGTAATGGAATGGATGGGATGTTTTTTATGGAGGCAGCTGACCATAATAATGATTACTAATGATATTACAGTATTTGTTGTGCTTAGTAAATCATGAAAACGCGAATGCTTGCTAGTAAATTATAATACGTTTAGTGTGTTCGTTTGTGTTGTTGTGTGGTGGCTGAAAAGGATGATGATGATGTAAGGTAGATATTAAAAGACAGATAGAAAGATCGAAAGAGATTTTATACTGAACTAAAGAAGAAAAACGTGAGAGAGAGAGAGACAGGAAGGAACACACAGGTTAAATGAGCTAAAGACAGTGACAGAACTACAGAGAAAGAAAAAACGAGACAGAGACAGAGACAGAGACAGAGAGAGAGAGAGGAAGCTGCACTGCACCACAACGGGAAGAGGTGACCATAAACCTGTCCACGGGTAGAGGCCAAACGGTAGAGACGAACCTGAGATGGGGCTACCAACACCAACACATACAGTACACACACACCCAACACACACAGTTACTCTCTCTCTCTCTCTCTCTCTCTCTCTCTCTCTCTCTCTCTCTCTCTCTCTCTCTCTCTCTCTCTCTCTCTCTCTCTCTCTCTCTCTCTCTCTCTCTCTCTCTCTCTCTCTCTCTCTCTCTCTCTCTCTCTCTCTCACACACACACACACACACACACACACCACACACACACACACACATGCAAACAGAGAACTGTAAATGGAACTTTGGACCAAGACCACAAGTTTAGAGTACTAGTACATTTCCACATACAGTTATCCCCATTGTGTGTGTGTGTGTGTGTGTGTGTGTGTGTGTGTGTGTGTGTGTGTGTGTGTGTGTGTGTGTGTGTGTGTGTGTGTCCCTGTCTTTAATACCTCTGCCTTTGTTTCTATCTGCCTGTCTCCGTCTGTCAGTCTGTCTCTCTGTGTGTATGTCTATCTGTCGTTCTTTCTGTCTGTCAATCATTTGGTCTCAATTATCAATATTTCTATCCATCAGTCAATCTATCTGTCAATCCATCAATTAATCCGTGTATCTACTCATCCATCTATCCGTAAACCTATCTATTTACTTTTACATCTATCGGTCGTCGCCAAACACCTCATTAGGTAAACCACAATCTCAGTGTCTGAACAGAAAATCGTTTGTGTAGGAGGCCAGAGAGGTGACCTTTCAGTACAGCACTAATGTTGTTTGTGTCAGTGAAATGAACGCTGAGCTTCCCATAATCCCCCAAACTATGCCATGAAACGAACTCCCTCAGTATATACGCGTTGTGTAGTGGCACATTTTGGTGGAGTCACTCATCTCCTATTAGTAAGTGAAAAGTTTATATTTGGTTCCCTTAGTAAAGCTGGGATTCGCTTCTGTGTCCGGCTAAACCATTGCCAATAAATTTCACTCCCTTTTTCCAACTTCACTATCCTTCTCCCAGACATACTGACGTTGGTTCGAGTCCCAGCACTGTCATTTGTATCGTCTTTTCCTTCGCCCTTGACTTCTGCTGTTTAATTACCACGATGGATTCCTGGTAGGGCGGCCTCTTATTGCAACCTGAGAACTTACAAACCTCCTTTTACTGTAGATATTTGCTGGAGGTTGGTATAGTATGGCTATGTGTGTGTGTGTGTGTGTGTGTGTGTGTGTGTGTGTGTGTGTGTGTGTGTGTGTGTGTGTGTGTGTAAGAACTTTGTGTGCATATGTGTGTGTGTGTAAGAACTTTGTGTGCATGTTTGTGTGTGTGTGTGTGTGTGTGTGTGTGTGTGTGTGTGTGTGTGTGTGTGTGTGTGTGTGTCTGTGTGTGTGTGTGTGTGTGTGTGTGTGTGTGTCTGTGTGTGTGTGTGTGTGTGTGTGTGTGTGTGTGTGTGTGTGTGTGTGTGTGTGTGTGTGTGTGTGTGTATGCATGCTTGTTGTGTACGTTGTGCGTGTGTACGTGTGAAGATACCAGGAGCCCCACAATCTGTAAATATTAGCTATTGAGTGAGGCCCGGGTTATTGCTTTGGGCAAAACATACTATTATTGCTACTATTGACAAGGGGTGTTGTTGCTGCTGCTACTACTAATGCTGCTTATACTCTGATCACTACTTTTGAACTGAGGAAAAAAATGATTAACAACAACAACAACAACAAAATCATCATCAACAACAACAACATCATCATCAACAACATCATCAACATCATCAACAACAACAACAGCATCATCAACAACAACAACAACTACAAACTACAGTATTCCTAGTTAGTGGATGAGATCTAGGAACGATATATATATATAAATTCATTTCCAGCATCCACACAGTCTTGTATCCCTAGGTAAGCGCCGAGGACTGGGCGTGAGATATAGATGCATCCCGTCCCAACAACAAATCAGTCTTGTATTCCTAGTCAAATAGTGAAAAAAAAAAAAAAAAAAAAAAAAAAAAAAAAAAAAAAAAAAATTAGACTTTTACAATCTTTATAATTATATTCTTGTCCAACCAGACGGACTTAGAACACAGGTAAGTACATTCACTATTGGACGTTTTTCTATATAAATCTTCTTCGATCTTGGTCTTTATGGGAGTATTACACTTTCGGTACATTGGAGTCTACAGGTCCCACCAAACTAACCCATATTAAAGAACAGTTGACGTCAAGTGAAGTTAATTAAAGCAGTCCGTTGCTTGGATTAGTTTGGAGGAATCTTTATCTCCGAATTTGCCAACACAGTATTACCTCCTTTAAACATTCACATCACTAGCAATGAGTGGGAAAACAACGCTTGCTTGGGTTTGTTGCATACATATGGCTGATTACTTTTCGAAGCCTTTTAGCCCTGATGGTGGAATATTATCGATCAATGAACTTAGCATTTTGTGAAGCGAAACCCGAGCCTGAAGTCCATACGTATGGGTCCAGGCTTATCTCGTGGAATGGAAGAAGTAAAGGAGAAAGGCACAAACTCATTTCCAACTACTCTACGTCAGGGTTGTATTGGAGAGCTTTATATTATCCCCGATATTGAAGAGACAAGAATATAGCTGCAGTGGTTGCCGCTTGTGTCTGGGACGTAGTTAAGTGCTGTAGTAGATTTGGCCTGAATTTCACTTATGTGTAAGAGAGGAACATTCTCACCGAGCTCGATACCCTAATTTGCTCATGTCCCGTTATCACCTCCTCTCCCCCCCTCCTCCCCCCCCCCTCTCTCTCTCTCTCTCTCTCTTCCTCTCTCTCTCTCTCTCTCTCTCTCTCTCTCTCTCTCTCTCTCTCTCTCTCTCTCTCTCTCTCTCTCTCTCTCTCCTTTCCCAGTCTTCACTTCCTCATATATATATATATTTATTTATTTATGCTTACACACTTATTTTCATTAACAAATGTGAAGAGGAATGTCATGTTTGTAAGTCCTTTGTGAGAAGCATAATTCCTATGTTGGATTATAATGAACTTTATTTTGCTATGTATACAACGCAAGCATAAAAATTTTCCAGTTTTTTCACTAGGTTAGAGCATCTCCAAGGTGGTAATAGAACCTGGAACCAACCAAGGCAATATGAACCAAATATGCAACCACTGCCACAAACGTGTCTCGGGTGCAAAGGTTGTATGCTCTCCCAAGTCTTATTCTTACAGTCACAGTGGCTTTGTATGATGTTACAACCATGTTCTTGTATGCATCACAGCAGATTTCTTCCTTTATTACCTTTATTATTACTTTGTCATAGTTTTTGGACCGTAAGTTATGTGTGGTTAATTTTTCGATGCGATTCTTTGTAAATCTAGTGTCTTGCTTGGTTGGAATACTTCATGAGTGAAAAGCAGGTAAATGTATCAAACTCCATAACATTATTTGGATCAACTAATGTTATTGTATATCTTCAATCTATGGATGTTGGATGTATCTAGAATTGTTCAGGGAGTAATGTATGCAACTGTACATATGTAAACCAGTACACTGCATGCTGTCACATCAAGGACAACATTTTTATAAATCTATCGCACAGTTTTGTGTCAAAGTACACACTACACCTTCCTGAGCCATGGGGGACAAGAGTACTACAATATACTCAACACACAAATGCATATCGGTACACTGACAGGTGCACCAAGACTCAGAATAAAGTATTTTTAACCATGCATGACATAGGAAATGCTAGATTCCATACTCATCTACGAAAAAATGTGTTGGGATGAATATGCCTGTTGCATTTACGGTGTACAAAGCCTTTATCAATATTTCAACCTCGTGGATGAGTAAAGGGCGCTCTCGGAACATTTTTTATCTGGTGCCAGAAATATACTATGTTGTATAGTCTGTTACATAAAGACTATTTAAATATACAGTTAGTTGGTAGTGTAGTTCTGAGCATAAGGATCAACAGTATATGTATTGGACAAAAATAATGCTCTTAAGTTTTCCACAATCGCCAGAAGCAGGTATAACTCAACACGTGTATCCCTTCCAGCCCTCAGTACCAAGCAGGGTTGAGCTCTTGCACACCATTAGCAAAGCACTTCTCTTCCCCAGGGTAAATATTCCAGTTATTGCATTTCCCTCTCGTCTAGTACGTTCTCGCTACTGCCTGCATCTGACCCACAGCAGGATCTTCCAGTAACTCTCTCTGCTTCACTGGAAACCAACCACGTGAAAAGACTGAAGTGGTATGTATGCGTGAGAAATTGTAAGCCAGTGTTGTATAGAGTGAAGAGAGTGAATGCGCTCATGTGTGATCTTATTATGTGAACTTATAGAAGATACCGATGGAAGAGAACAATGTGAGTGTAGTATAAGAGTACCCACTCGTTACTGTTATAACTTTCACCTTGATGATAACTACGAGTATTATCTCCTTGTTTAAGATAGGTAATCCTATCTTAATATAGTTTACTACCGTGAAAACCTTCCTACCGAGGAAATTAATATTTTTACTTTCAGGTTCCTGTTGAAAAAAAAAAAAAAAAGTCTTTACTCAAACTTTTAATTATCTTATTTCATTATCATATATATATATATATATATATATATATATATATATATATATATATATATATATATATATATATATATATATATATATATATATATATATATATATATATATATATATATATATATATATATATATATATATATATATGAAGAAAATGCAGTTTGTTCCTCGTTCTTTTTCTTTCCTTTCACTGAATATAATTGTATCTGAAGGCAACACAGAGAAACATAGAAAAGGTGTAATAATAATCCCTCAGGCACCGTATCATTACCAACTCAGGATCCTCCCACGTTTGAAGAGCTGGGGGCTATTTCAGTATGTGTCAGATTACTTACCTAAAGTATAACATAAGCCTCCAGACTACACAGAGGCCATTTAGACCGATGGCCACAAGAGGATTAGGTTGTAAAAGTTAATATTCTTTAACTCCCACGTTCCTCCTTGTAGGCTGCGTTAGGAAATGTTGGGTACTCAGCGGGAGTAAATTAGTGTGGAAATGTTGTGAGGTTGTGACGAGCTCTGAGGGTAATGATGTACCTGTGGCTTAATCCTTCCCCAGAGCTTGCACACACGCACATATACACACACAAAGAAAAACACTCACATACACAGCACACATACACTCACGCACGTACACATACACATACACTCACGCACGTACACACAGACATATACACTCACGCACGTACACACACACACATACACTCACGCACGTACACACACACATACACTCACGCACGTACACACACACATACACTCACCCACGTACACACAAACATACACTCACGCACGTACACACACACATACACTCACGCACGTACACACAAACATATATTCACGCACGTACACACACACATACATTCACCGACACACAAACACACACACACACACACACACACACGCACAATTATGATGCACAAATAATACCTGCCTACATAATCATGTAAATGCACACACCCACACACAAACACCTGGTCTCACATTTCAATTTCGCACTTTACCCAAGCCGCTGGGAATGAATTAATAATATTCTAATAAAAACTCCTCTACCCCAGATAAAATGATAACCAGGAACATGCATTTGTTTTATATACATATTCTCAGATTCATAGAGGTAGGCAAATACCGAAGGAATGTATATAAATATCAAAGTTTATAGATTTCGGGAAAAAAAAACACACTGTCTCTTCCAGCAACAATATGGCCAGAGGGGAGCTTGTTATGGATGGGGCAAAACTCGCAGTATATATTGGTCAGGTAAAAAAATTTAAATAAAGGTATGAATAAAGCATGTTTGGTCACATTCCGTTGTTTTGCGTTGCGGCTAAACCAAGCTCTGAGTTGGTAGAAAATTATGCTGACGAAAAATATTATAAAAATAAAAAAATTGAAGGCCGCACAAGCGAACAAGAACGACAACTACGACAACAACAATAACAGCGACAATGACAACAACAACACCAATAACGACAGCAGCAACAACGACGACAACAACGACAGCAGCAACAACAACGACATCAACAACAACAACAATGTCAACAACAACAACAATGACAACAACGACAGCAGCAACAACGACGACAACAACGACAGCAGCAACAACAACGACATCAACAACAACAACAATGTCAACAACAACAACAATGACAACAACGACAGCAGCAACAACAACAACGACGACAACAACAACAACAACAACAACGACGACAACAACAACAACAACAACGACAACAACAACAAAGACAACAACGACAGCAGCGACAACAACAACGACAACAACAAAGACAACAACTCCAACTCCAACGACAACAACAACGACGACAACAACAATAGCAATAACTGACAATGAACACAAGAAGAGTACATACAGGTGAGCGTATATACGGTGCTAGAATACACAACAGCAACGACAACAACGACGATAAAAATAACAGAATTAATGAAAACAGCAAGGCGAACGACACGAATAACAACAACACAAACAACGACAACAACAACAGCCATATCAACAACAAGAATAAAAACAAGAATAGAACAACAATAACAACAACATCCACAACAACAACCGTATCAACAACAAAAACATCCACAACAACAACAACAACAACAACCGTATCAACAACAATAATTATAGCAACAACCCTCACCATTCCTTGTACGTAGTGAGAAATTCCTGCTTCCTAATTACTACGGCCACTGAACCTCTTAATTATGATTCCTGTCCCGGGTGACTTGCTTACAAAAAAAAGTTGTATACAGGAAAGGGAGAGAGAGAGGAGCAATATGAGAACCAGCCTTGCAAATACGCTCAGGCGACAACGTTCTCCCGAGTCTGTTGTAACTCATTTCACATTTTTACATCTGGCACAGAAGGGAAGGGAAGGGAATGTGATGCTTGGTACTGTGCACCCGTCAACACTTGCCACCACCACCACCACCACTGGGACAGTCAACTTTGTCAATTCTCCCCACCGTGCTGTGTGAAGCAGGTGGTACTGACTTAACGATTTTCTCGGCTTCTGCTGTACAGTTCAGAGTAGATGGAGGGGAAACACTGCCTCAACCTGATGTACGTAAACAGTTCATGGGTATCCGTCAGTAGAACCTTCATTGATATGATAAGCAGCTGAATTCTAGTTGACTAAATAGAGTAACAAGCGTCGTAGTCATTATAATAAATTATCTCGTCTTCTTCCATGTCTCCATATTTGGTGTGATGATCGCTGAAACTTCACTGTTCAAATTAATATATTTTTGGTAATATGCTTTGATGACCATCTTATGTGGACATGAGTCTGTGTTATTTGTGTAAATGCCTCTGACAGTTAGGAGTGGAACATATAAACATTTATAAGTCCATTAAATACTATATATATCTCTGTAATGTTATCTTCAACTATCCTTACACAACTATTTTATTTCCTGTGAGGTTAGCGAGTGGGTCTCGTGCGACATCTGCCTCTCATACCGTTGGGAAATCTTCAGGTTCTGTTCCATCCCGCCTCACCAACCCTCTTCCTGTTACATATTAATGATGTTCCTCAAAGGACCCCCTATATATCATCCATTCTTATGTTGATGGATTCATTCTTCCCTTCCCTTCATTTCATATAAACATTTCAGATTTTATGGATCTGGATTAATCACGTATTCATCAAATAATACACTGATAATACATTTTTCCTCCTATTCAAATTTTGACCAAGTTATACAAGGGTGGGTGAACTCTCGTCCTCAACTATCGCAAACTCTGAGGTTATCGGCCTCTCTCGCCTTTCCAGAAGTTGACATTTATAAAGAATATCTTAAGACGTGGAACGGTGATGAAATTATTCGTCAACTTTTAATTTCGTAAACGTGATGGGTTACATTTTGAGCAGGTTATAAGCTGCCTGTATCCTTTACACAATCTTTGTTTGGTGTTCCAGTAAGTATTGTTGTTCATAAAAGATTCACAAGGCAATTTCCTTCGAGAAGCACAAAGTCAGATTCAATAATGGTACCCAATATTTACTGAAGCTTTGAATTGTCTGTCGTCAAGTAGTAATTTCGAATCCTACGGTACTAGTTCAAGTTTAAAATAAGACTACATAGTGAAGTGAGGCCTGTAGTGGGTTTGAATCCCAGGCACATCTATGGAAATTAATAAGGAAGGATAGTATTGTTGCAGGTATGACGTCATTGTCCGTGACAAACACTATTTTCGCTTTCCTACGGATCCAAAAAAGTTATTAGTGTTTAAACAATATTTGATTAAGAGTTCACCACCACCACCACCACCATCATCACCATCACCACCATCACCACTACCACGAACCCATTTCCATATAGTGAATTAATTATTAGGATGGTGGAATTGATAGTAGCTCAGGTTACAGCCGTATACTGTAGGTCGGTGCTACATAAGGTTACATTGTACACAGGGGACTTGATATTCATTTAGGGTATTGGTTGGTGGTATGTGTCGCTACTCCTCCAGCTCTAACCTTAAAAAACTCCCTCCTGACCCTTACAGACACAAACACAGTCACTCACACACATATACAGATACAGACACAAACACAGACACACACCGTCACTCGCACACATATACATATACAGACACAAAAACTGACACACACATTCACTCACACACACATATTAACTCTCACACACACACACACACACACACACACACACACACACACACACACACACACACACACACACACACACACACACACACACACACACACACACACACACACACCATGACAACACTTATCAAACATCCCCTCCATAATATCCCTGGCTATATTCAGCATTCACATATGGTGCGTTAAATTATAAACATTTGACATCTGCAGAATTGGAAGGATGAAATTCGCAATAATATACGTGGATGTTGAATATAAAATGTATATAAATATTTTACGATACCTATTGTGTGATATACTAAAACTCCATTATGTATTGTTATGTTTAAATATATTATCAGTATTGTTATGACGTAGCCAGTCATTATTTTTATTATCAGTAATACAGCATTTTATAAAAATAATATAATTTAATATCATAATTAAGTTGAAACTTCAAATAAATAATCATGCAATTATTCATGACTAAGAAGACATGGGGTGACCATTAAAAAAGGCTTCATTAGGAAAGACGTCTGGGTTAATGAGTTTTATTTTTGCTTGTTTACTCAGATAATTACTAACATCGTATTTCCTTAGTATTGGAACTGAACACCCATCTTATACATTTAGAAAAATAGTTATATATTTCTGAAATATGCAGGGCGTCCCACCAACCAAAACTCTCAAAACTTTAAAAATTGTATATTAAGTTAAATCCTAACTAAAAGTGCAAAAGACTTTTTTTTCTACAATCAACTGTTTTTCTCTTGAATAAATTGTGACTGTATAAACGGAGGTATCTAATAAAAATCTTTCTCGACATTATGATTTTCCTTGCGTGTACATGAAGCTCAGTAAATAGTGTTTCTAATTGTCCTGTCTCACATTTATTTCCCAGGCACAACCTTAATGGGATAACACAGTGTTGGCAAATATAGAGGTACTGATTCCTCCATACAAATCCAAGCAACAGGACACCATTATTTTTGTTCATCTGGTCCTGTTTCATGGCATTCTTTGAAGGAACCAATTCGCTGCAATGTACCAAAACTATCATACCCCTTAATTAATACAGGCATAGACACACAGGTGAGGACGTCCACTGATATTTCATTGAAGAAAAGAATCATACATTTTTGAAGTATTTGGAATACCAGTTGGAATATGAAGGACAGCAAATAAAGTTTCCTTTCACTCTGGTAAATATGATTCAATTACTGTTGGTGGGGGAGAGAGGTCGTTGGAAAACAGAAAGCACGATGGATGTGGTGGAGGGGAGGGGAGGGGTGAAGGGTTGAGGGGGGAGGTACTGAGTTGGATCGGAGGAGAGGTGAGGCATTGGGGAGAAGGGGTGAGGCATTGGGGTGAAAGGGAGGAGAGGTGAGGCATTGGGGAGGAGAGGTGAGGTACTGAGGTGAACACAAACTGTCTGGCTTCGTTAGTATCCTGCTCACAGTTCACTGGAAAATTCACTCCCTCAGTTCAGTTGTTCACATCAGTACAGTACGGTATTAATATTGATGCTGGCAACTAGTGAATAAAAGGAATTCCAAATTATGGTAGCCTGGGTAGTCATCAATTGTAATGTTCTATGTGCAGCCACAATCAAATAACCACCGACACTTTCCTTCCATCATGCAAATAAATCAGTATCATATCAGAATATTACCATGCAACACCTTACGTCAACTTAACCCCCTCAATTATAATTATGAGGTGCTGCAAAATCATACATGTGTTGTTCTTTATTACCAAGATATTTACTACGATGAAAGGAAAGTGTCAGTAGTTATTTAATTGTGGCTGTACGTACGAAAAGTAATTAATTTATTTTATACTGGCGATAAAATAACTACCTCCCTAATCCTTGTTTATTTCTCTGGTAATTGTAATTCATACCAGGACTATTACAAATATTTATACAACTGGATGATTACCCTTAATATTTACACTGTGATTAATTCAAAACGTGTACTTAATATTTAATAATAGCGAAAGGTAAAGTGGGGCATAATCATATTCCAGATTTAAAATGAATCTTTATATGTCATATTTCATTCGACAAAGGTCACGTTAGGAAGGGAAAGGTATGTTAATCAGAGTGGGTTGATGAACACTCAGATCAAGAATAACTCATGTTGATTGCAGTTTAATAATAATAATAACTACGGTACCTACTCGCACGTATCCGGAATGTGGACAATGAACCTGTTAAAATTTAATATCGCATCAGCTAAAGGTTCGAGTGGAATAATACATTTGTGTACAGCAGAGTTCTCCATTAGAAATGCCCCTCATATATTGTACTATATAATATATCACAAATTATTTATAGTCCACAATATTGAGTGTCGTTCTACCTTGGTCACTCAATGCTCTCCCTTCCCCTGTAACAATAACATGTTACCCCACAGACAACACTGTAAACAAGCCACACATCTTTATCTTAAGGTCAAAGGCTAACAATTTCCTCATCCCTTTCGCTTTCACGCCTAGTGGTCCTCCAGGTATATGCATATTCATCAGCCATGGGAAGGTATACCCTTGTCTTAGTCCTTCATTCAGGTTAAATCCTCCTTCTCCTATACCGGTATATTCACCACCACCACTGCAGTTCTAATACCGTCCTTCGGGTACGTTATATGTGACTCAACAATGCATTGATGACCAGGCATCATAATATTACACTTGACAACCTGTTTATACTTATGGTTAAAACATTGGTATTATTATGGTACCTGTTTTGCTCTCTGAAATGTTCCAGTGGCATTGAGTGCATAGATTCCTATATGGAAGCAGAATTCCAAAATATTCTGCCAAATTCAAAATAAAATCTACAGAGTGAGTATCAAGTCCTGACAGTTTCACGTACGGGTAACTGTACAGTCGACAACGTAAGTGCACTTCAGTCACAACTTCACAAGTGAGGAACAGAGATAATACGAACAATTAACGCTGTACTGTCTGGCCGAGCAGTCCCGAGTCTGTACTGTACTGTTGGTTTTATGAAGGTATATCCTTCGGTGCTCTTCATTAAGGGACCCTGTAATGTAGTCAGAAAATTGAAGGTAAACCAGTCCTTCATATATAGCCACGAAACACCACCTACTTGAAACGATCATGTCACGTGGCATAGTTGGGAGGAATCAGAAGCCTCCAATTTCCCTACACCATAACAGAGTATATACTTAAGCATCACTATAATATCACTAACCTCAAAGTAAGTTCTTAGGACTGAGGGGAATCTATGTTGTCAACTGTTTTTCTTGTTTTGTAAATCTTCACTGTGGCCGCTCGAGTATCTGCAGCTGTGGTCTGTTCTCTGTCTCTTTTCCCCAGAGTCGATAAAAGCTGCAATTACTTTCACAGCCTTTTGCAAAATGTCTCTGCCACTGCTTTCAGGGAAGTAATAGGATTTCATTTTTTTTTCTTCTTGGAATTGGTCCTTCTTCACCGCTCCCATGTTTCTCTTCCTCACCCTATATACCTGCAGCCATCCAATCCACACTTTTGCAGAATATTTATACCTATATTATGGTTTATAAATTCTTTCCTATTATTTTGGTATATATCTATCGTCCACTCGTCTGTTCCGTGTGCTATATATTCGACATTACGTAGTGTATATAATCCACCCTCACTCCCTTCACATCTTTCTTTCATGTTTTATTTTCCTTACTTTCTGTCTTTCCTTTTCCCTGTGATGTCTTTATTGCAATCTACATCTATCCAACCTTACTTTCAAGTTTTCACTCAGTGTATAATATTATCTTCCTCTCCTTGATCATACATCCGGCCACACTTTCAACACATCACTCTCTATCTTCTCTTCCTTGATCATCCCCTTACCATCATACTACATCCCTGTCACGTGTATTTGGTGTGGTCGTCAACAGAGTGCCAGACGGGTTCAGTGCCTCTTGTCTGGTTACTGTTGCCATTTCGTTTTTTAGCAGATGTGTTGGCAATGCCTCCCGTGGCCAATACTGGAAGCTCTCGGCAGAGTAAGAGGCTGCCAATGTTGCATATTAAACAGGAATTGCATCTGGGTAACTGGACAGGTGTTCTTTTCTGTGGTGTGATAATAACCAACAGTGTGTATATACCAATACCGTACCATACTCCCAGAACATGAATGTAAACTACCAATCTCTTATGTATGCATGAATGTGTGTGGATATATATGTATTGCATACAGCATGTGTGTGTGTACTTATGTGTGTACATATTTGTGTGTAGGCCTACACTTATGCATGCATTTTTGCATGTGTGTATGGATGTACATGATTTTGCATGTGTATGCTTTTCATGTGTGTATGTGTAAATTTTATATTTGTGTATGTAAATATATGTTCTAGAATATGTGAATGTATTCACATGCTTTTCATGGGTCTAAGTATATGTTTTTGCGCATGTGGTTTTGCACACGAAGGTGTGTACAGTAGGTGTGTTTCGCAAGTATACTTAAGTGTGGATGAATGTGTGTATGTATAAACATGTACAGTATGCATAAGCACGAGTGCGCTTCTGTGTGTGTATATACTGTATATGTAGAACAAATACAAATGTCCCTTTCTGCACACCTGACATGACAAAGACTTTACCCAGTGGTGTGGGGACGTGAGAAATGCCAGTGACGGAACTATTGTTGTCCACCCAAATATTATTGTTGTCGATGTTGATGGCCCTGTTGTTGATCGTGGTGGTGGTGGTGGTGGTGGTGGTGGTTATGGTGGTGGTGGTGGTGGTGGTGGTGGTGGTGGTGGTGGTGGTGATTATGGTGGTTATGGTGGTGGTGGTGGAGGTGGTAAAATGAAAGTGGTGAAGGGGATACCAAAAGATATGGTGGTGGTAGTTGCATTGGCAGTGGATAAGGTGGAAGTGACAGTGAATGTGGTGTCTGTTTTATGTTTATGGTAGTGATGGAGGTGGTGGTAATTGTGAGACGTGTGTTATGGTGTGCTGTTACTAGTGGTGGTGGAGGTGATAGTGTGGCGGGCAATGTGTTATGGTGTGTTGTTACTGGTGGTGGTGGTGGTGGTGGTGGTGGTGGTGGTGGTAGTGGTGGTGGTGGTGGTAGTGTGATGGGCAATGTGTTATGGTGTGTTGTTACTAGTGGTGGTGGTAGTAGTGGTAGGGTGGAAATTATGTGTTATGGTGTGATGTTACAGGTGGTGGTGGTGGTGGTGGTGGAGGAAATCATGTGTTATGGTATGATGTTACTGGTGGTGGTGGTGGTGGTGGTGGTGGTGGTGGTGGTGGGAGTTATGTGTTATGTTGTGTTGTTACGAGACCCTGATGGTAGTGGCGGTCGAGGGGAAGGTCCAATATTGTTTTGGGGGCATTGTTTATATCTCTGTTTACATGGTTGGCTGGGGGAAAAAAGCAAACGGCGACTCTGAGCAAAATATGTTGTTCATATAAAACCTTCCAGTAAGCAGATTTCTTCAAAGCCTGAATATATAGGTCAGGGACAACGCTGTATATGAATAGAGTAATGAATATACCGTAATAATTAATGCTGCTAAAAGTGTACCTATTAATCAGATTATATAATTATTATCCACGGTAATTAGGTTGCTATTCTTTACATCCTTAATTAGCTCTATTCTTATCTACCCTCGTGATTAAGGTTAGGTCAATATTCCTTTTACCAGCTATTTCTTTGAATATTTTCTTCTAATTATACAGGTATCCATAAATACAGGGAGCCATGTGTGTGTGTGTGTGTTTGTTCCTCCGAATAAAAAAGGATTTGTGTGTCGTATGTAAATTTCTTAAAGAGGTGGGTTTATGTTGGTGACTTGGAGGCCATCGATTTTTCCATGCAGTGTGTGTCCCGATATCTCCTACCTCAGTAAAGTCTACTAAGTCTCTTCTTTTGTGTAACAGTTAGTAGGAATCAGTAGCTTTATATTCACCAGCAAGAGATTCAGATGTAACAGATTTTCTCTACTACAGTCAAGTCAATAAAGAACAACACCCTGGCCTACTTTATGATGTCGACTGTCAGAAATCCTAGTGTCGCTACTAGACAAAATAGTTTTTTCGTGGCCATGCAGAGGAAGCGACTATATGTGCAGTATACTGGAAAGGTTATGGGGGTAAAATTGGTGGTAGTAACTGGCACGATGGCTCCATAGGCTTGAATTGGAGCTATCAAACTGGTTATCGTCATTGCCAAACTTGTATTGACGAGTCCCATTCCGCCCCCTACGTCTCTTTCATGACAATATAAATCCCAGTGTTAATCATCAGACACGAGGAGCAACAATGACTTTCGACTGAGATTATGGTGGTGGCAGGAGTCACTGATGTTTGGGTGTTTGTCAGAGTCGAGGGAGCAGGTGTTGTTCAGTCCCAATCCAAACTTGAACCCATGCCTTGTTGAAGTTAGGAATCGTCTGACACCCCTCTAATCCTTTTCCAACAAGCTTTCTTTCCACATGAAGGTCATCTGATGTGGGCGTATTGGATGGCTACTGATGCTCTCACATTATGCTGTATATGCCCGGACACAGACTAGTGCCTTCGTAAACAAGCAAGGGATCTGTTATGTGGCAAAGTTGGAGAAAGTATTTGCCCTTCATTTCGCCCACAGCGTATAAGCAACTCCCTTTAACAAATCAGACGATACAAAGCAAACTTGGATACATAAAAGTTTGGGATCGTGAGTATTCAGTGGGTGAAAAAGCATACACAAGGGTTTATGCTCGAATATGAAATACCAAACAAAACATCGAAATCTGACTCCGATAAAGAAGGAGTTGCAGTGTTCATTTTTACACCTAATTAAACACGGCCTGCTGGTTCATTTTTACCACCAAGTTTAAAATTACACACACCACCTCTTCCTTATATCACTAACTTATGGAACTGTACTAAAGTGAGGAAAATAACTCCTCTCTGTAACTGGTTAACTGCGATCACAAGTCACAACTCCCATGCACCCAGTCTTTCAATAACAAACAACTTAAATGACCCCATAAACATGCGTCTGGCGGGGGAAGGAAACACAGGTGCTTTGTCAGGTTCATAGACATACATTCACAGCATCGCATCTCTTTACACCTTCGGGGATAAAATACCTCATTATTACCAAAGTCAGGAGATGGATGGCTGAGACGAAACTTTTGTCCACGATCTCATATGCATCTTCTTTTTAGCTTCGTGAAAAATATATTAAGCCACGATAAAAACTTGACCATAACTTAGCAACATGAAAAATGCTGACCCAGTTTATGGTGTGTAAGGGACTTGTTATAAATAATTATATTCTGCACTTATGTCGAGGCTTGACTTGGAGAGGATGTGAGAAAGGATGGATGGATGGATGGATGGAAGGAAGGGGGAAGGAAGGAGAAAAGGCAGAGGGAAGGAAGTGATAATGAAGCGAGGGAATGGGCGGAGGGAACGAAAGCAGGGAGGCGGGAAGGTAGGAAAGAAGAAAGGCAGGAAAGCGGGGAGGAGGGAAGGTAGGGAGGAGGGAAGGTAGGGACGAAGGAAAGCAGGGACGAAGGAAGATAGGGAGGAAGGAAAGGAAGACTGAGAAGGAATCTGGAGAGGGAAGATGGAAAGGAAGGGAGAAATAGAGGAAAGGTAGAGAAGGAAAGAGGGAAGGAGAAAAATGATCAAGGGAGAAAAAGGAAGGTAATGACGAAGCGAACGCGGGTGGGAAAGAAATTAATGTTAATGGGAAAAAGATGCAGGGAGGAAACATTAAGATAAGAGGATAAAGAACAGGAAGAGAAGAGAAGGTAAGAAGAAGGAAAATATGGAAATAAGGATGAAGAGGAAGAGCAGGTAGGATAAGAAGCGAGAGGAAAGATTAATGGAAGTACACTTTTTCTTTGATACTGCTTCGAAAAATCATAGTTTGCATTATTTTTGGTTCTTAATTCAATCACATAAGCATCACAAAAGCATGTCCTAGCAGATTCTTTAAAGACTTACTGGGGAAAATGATAGTATTGTCAAAATTAATAGTAGTGTTGTTGTTGTTGTTGTTGTTGCTGTTAGATATTTGTGTTATTAACTGTTCCATTCCTGTACTAAACGTAAATTACTGAATGGAGAGGGAGAAGCAAAACAAAGAAGGAAGGAGGGGGAAAGGAAAATAAGAATAGAAGGATAAAGAAACAAAGGCAAGATGGGGAAGCAAAGAGAAACAAAGGTAAGATGAGAAGGAAGGAAGGGAAGGCAGAGAAGATTAGAGAGAGATGCCAAGGGAGATATGAATTAAAGGAAGAGAAATGAAGGCAGGGAGAGAAGTTAGTGTGCATGGTGTGGAAGTGATGAGCATGGTGGAAAGGATCTGTAACTCACCACTCTCTCACTCCCTCACCTACACCCGTCAACTCGCTACTCTCACTCCCTCGTCTACTCTGTCAACTCGCTACTCACACTCCCTCGTCTACTCAGTCAATTCGCTGCTCTCACTCCCTAGCTTACTCTGTCAACTCGCTACTCTCACTCCCTAGCCTACTCAGTCAATTCGCTGCTCTCACTCCCTCGTCTACTCCCGTCAACTCGCTACTCTCACTCCCTCGTCTACTCCGTCAACTCGCCACACTTTCACATCCTCACCTACTCCGTCAACTCGCTACTCTCACTCCCTCGTCTACTCAGTCAACTCGCTACTCTCACTCCCTTGCCTACTCCGTCAACTCGCCACACTCTCACCTACTCCGTCAACTCGCCACACACTCACACCCTCACCTACTCCGTCAACTCGCCAAACACTCACACCCTCACCTACTCTGTCTCAATACACATGTCTTGTCTGATCAAGAGTTCTTCACTATACAGGTCTGGGTAAGGAGGGAGACAATAGGAAGGGAAAAGAGACAGAGGGAACATGAGACTCCAGCAGGGTAGTAGTAAGAGACTTGGTGCAGCTCAAAGGGACTTGGAAGGTCGCTAGACTCCAGTTTTCGTTTTAAAGTAACCCAGTAGGCTACAGTTAGAAAGCTTCTTCGCTATACATTATATTTCGACTTAGGAGAGTGTTATTTTTTAGTGGGAAGTGTTCCAATTTAATCTTTTAAGTTGCACAACCTAATGACTCCTTGCTGTTGATGAATTTTCTGTTGTGCTATGAAGGAAAGACCTTATAACACAAGACTCCCTAGTGGCCAGGATTCGAATCTGCATACATCAGGTCTAGCTCTATCCGAAATAAATAAATAAATAAATAAATAAATAAATATATATATATATATATATATATATATATATATATATATATATATATATATATATATATATATATATATATATATATATATATATATATATATATATATATATGCAAATAAATAATCCGCTTTAAGAAAATACTAATAATTCGTTCAGTCTGTAAATATGGATTTTATAATTATATTTTGTTCTTCATATAATATATGTTCTATCCTATCATGCATCACATGTCACAATATCTTATAAACACACACCTTCACCCAGCAGTATGGTCGGGTGAAAAATATAGCAACCCTTTGTGCTTGTCCCTCAACATGCTTTCAGCCAAATTTTACGAGCTCATCATCTGATCGATAGCAGCACACCATAAATTCTCAGCATCACCACCACCACTTTGTTTTCTTCCTCGTTCAGGCTCAAAATGGCGAACCTAAGGCAGTTGGTGTGTGTGTGTGTGTTTTTTTTTTATACCGTTTCTATGCCAAGTTTTCAGTAGTTCTTAGACCATCTTGAACAACATGTCACTATTATAAATTTGATCAGATGGTTACATGGGATACTAGAGGAGTAATGATTCTATACTGTGTTTATGTGTGTGTGTGTATGTGTACGTGTACGTGTATGTGTATGTGTGTGTGTGTGTGTGTGTGTGTGTGTGTGTGTGTGTGTGTGTGTGTGTGTGTGTGTGTGTGTGTGTGTGTGTGTGTGTGTGTGTGTGTGTGTGTGTGTGTGTGTGTGTGTGTGTGTGTGTGTATGTATGTGTATGTGTGTGTGTGTATGTGTATGTGTGTGTATGTATGTATGTATGTATGTATGTATGTATGTATGTATATGTATGTGTTCGTGTGTGTTTAATGATAACTATAGAACCCGATACGATCACGAAGCCTATGTGCACGGTAACAAGGGTATGCGAGCACGGTAACAAGGGTATGCATGGACGGCAATTCTTTCCACTTTACAGCAGATTACAACTTATGCCACCCATAACTCAGTCTCCTCATAATGTCTCCAGTGTTATCGTTATACTCTTTTGCCCTTTCTCAAATTTCATCCTTTTCCATCCCTCTTATTTCATTATTATCTATTTTTCTATGCATCTACCACCACGTATCATTTTATCTTTGTCTTCTCTCTACTTATCTATCTTTCCCACCACGTATTATTTTATCTTTGTCTTCTCTTTACTTATCTATCTTTCCCACCACGTATTATTTTATCTTGGCCTTCTCTCTATTTATCTATCTTTCCCACCACGTATTATTTTATCTTTGTCTTCTCTCTATTTATCTATCTGTCCATCTGTCTATGAATTTATCTATCAGTCTACATGTTATTTTTATTTTTCGTCTGTACGTGTCTGTTATCCATTTTTTGTCGTAGGCCATATAACTCAGTAAAGGTGGCCATGACAGGGCCATGTGGCACAACAATATAACGCCAAACCCATTCCCTGTTCACCCTTGCCACACCCCACCCTTCCACTGTCCTCCATCCCTTCCCCCCTTCCTCCCTCCCTCACTTGCAAACATTCCTATCTCTCACTTTTCCTATCTCTCCTTCCCCGTCAAACATTCCATTGCTCCCTTACCCCTTCTGCCTATTTAGAATTTCTCCTCTATCTATCTATCTATCTATCTATCTATCTATCATTCTATTCTTTCTCTCACTCCTTTCCCTACAAACATTCCATCTCTCTCTTACCCCTTCTGCCTACTACAATTATTCATCTAACTATCTATCTATCTATCTATCTATCTTTCTCTCACTCATTTCCCTACAAACATTCCATATCTCCCTTACCCTTTCTAGCTACTACAATTTTTCCTCTATCTATCATTCTATTCTTTCTCTCACTCCTTTCCCTTCAAACGTTCTATTTCTCCCTTACCCCTTCTGCCTAGTCCGATTTTTCCACTCTTCCTCTTCCCCCTTCCTTATAAACACACAAACTCTCGTTGTCTGTGTCTGTGTCTCTGTCTGTCTGTCTCTCTCTTTATCTATCAATTTATCTATCTATTCCTCTCTCTCTCCCCCCATTTCTCTCACTTTCAAGAACTCCCCATCTCTTTCTCTTTCATTCCCTTCCTTTTCTCTCTCTCTCTCCCCTACACACACACACACACACACATACCCTTCGTCCCTCCCCTTCTCCTCCATTAGCACTCTCTCCCTCCCATTCAGAAACTTTTCCCTCTCTCATCCAATACACGGCTCCCCTTCCCTTTCCCTCTCATACACTCTTCACCTCCACCCTTAACCCTCCTACAACATGCTCTTGGTCTTTCTCCTCATGCTTTCATATATTTTCTGAGAACAAAACCCTCTTCGTTATAATTCTGTTCTTTTGTGTGTGTGTGTGTGTGTGTGTGTGTGTGGTCCGTCTCTGTCTGTCTGTCTGTCTGTCTGTCTGTCTGTCTGTCTTTCTTTTCTCCTTGCTTCCTCCTTCCCCTCTTTTATCTTACTTCCTCGCTTCCTTTATCCGTCACTGCATCGCCTACTGTATCATTCTATATCTCTCCAAGCACCATAACTTGTCTCCACTCTTTGTTTGCTGTGTTTATTATCATTATTTTCTTTTATATGTGTGTGTTTTTTTTTTTTACGGACTTCATAGTGAGAGCAAGTGAGGAGAAACTGGGTGGGTGGCTGAATCTGCTATCCTTCCCCTAACATGATTCCTTTAGCATGGTTTTCCTCATTAAACCCTTCACAAAAATAGGTGTGTGCTATAAATGGACGAAAGCTTTTGTTGGATATACTTAACCTTGTATTCTTTGAGTTAATTAAAGAAACACTAAGATATTTTATTGGTGATATAAGAAAAAGTAGTACTGGTATACAAGTTGACCTTTCCATTCCCTTTATGTTTATCCACTTTAGCTTTCTCAGGCTCCTTGAAGGGACCCTGTGATGTAGTCAGAAAATTGGAGATAAACGAGTCCTTCAAATATTGCCACGAAACACCACCTATATGGAAAGGAGCTTGTTTCGTGGTAAAGTTAGGAGGAATGAGAAGCCTCCAATTTTCGTACACGATCACAGGGTCCTTAAGGGACCCTGTGATCTTGTATAATGCTGGTGGCTTCTGATTCCTCCTGACTATGCCACGAAACAAGCTCCTTCAATGTAGGTGGTGTTTCGTGGCAATGTTTGAAGGACTCGCTAACCTTCAAAAATCTTACTACATAACGTGGGTCCTTAACGCATGGGTGGCGTCTGTCGTATTTCTTGTACTGAACATGAGTGATTCAATCCCACCGAGTCCCAGGTTTAACCAAATGCGATGTGGTGGTGGAGGTGGTGGTGATGGTGGCGATGGTGATGGTGGTGATGGTGGAGGTGGTCTGTTGTTCCTGTCACTGGGAAATGTTCTAAAGTCTAAAGTGTAAATCCTGAGTGAGTGACCAGGAAGGCAGGCAGGCAGGACTAGTGGACGACTCTCATGTGGTTTCTAGGTACAGTACAACTAAATGTTTTCTATTACATCAAACAATATCTAGAATGTTTGTTTCCTTCAACCCCTGCCATGTCATTTATATTATTTTCCTTTTGCATTTCGAAAAGATAAATTACTCAAAATAAATATAATCACAAAGCCTCATTGAAACACGAAAATCTACGTATGGCCTGTTTTGAAATTTCCAATGCTGAGTTTTGCACCATAATTTAAATCAGTCCCCGATTTTAGTGAAAACGCTGGAAATAATTATGGGGTCATTTTACGTTCTGGCTTTACGGGTGTATTGGAAAATCGAGATCATAATTAGTGCTTATGCAGTACTATGGCTCGAGCCGCTGTGTCACGATTATTTCCCATATATCACGGTATGGCTGTACAGTTGACGGACAATGTTCAGTTTAATTAAGGGGGTAATGCACTTTTGGTACATTAGAGTTCCTTCGTTCCTCCAACGAATATAACAGGAAACAAGATCAGATTAACAAAAATAATGTTGGCCTGGTGCCTGGAATAAACTAAATGAATCAGTTGCTCCAGATTCACCAACTCTGCACTACCTAGACCTACTCCCTTAATTAAAGTTACCTGTGTAATAACTTGTGTCAAGTGGTGGTTTGATGGAGAGCTGAGAAACCGGTTATTTTTATATTTATCTATATATTTTGTAACTTGTGATCTCTGATTGGAAACTGGCTGAAATAGTACTTAGAGTAAATCAATCAATCACCGCCATCAAACATTTTACACTCACAGCCACCACACCACCACCATCACCACCACCACCTGACAGCCACCATATCCCCACCACCACCGCCACCACCACCTGACAGCCACCATCACCACCACCACCTGACAGCCACCATTACCACCATCATCATCACCACCACCACCACCTAAGAACCACCATCACCACCATCATCACCACCACCACCACCACCACCACCACCACCACCACCATCATCATCACCACCACCACCACCACCTAAGAACCACCATCACCACCACCTGACAGCCACCACCATCACCACCACCACAACCAAAATCACCAACAGGAAGACACTACCACTATCAGAAGGCAAACCCCACTACCAAACTAACCAGACAGCTTCCACAAGGACCAAATATGCAGCTACCATAACTATCAGACAACACAAACAATAGTACCAACAACACCAACACCAGAATCACCTCCACCTACAACACAACATAACACATAACACTACAGTACACAACACACACACAACACAACATAATACAACATAACATAACATAACATAACATAACATAACACTACACTATACGCCCACTGCAGCGAGGTAAGGCAAGGCAACACCACCACCACCAACACCAGCACTATTGTGTGTTCGTATGCTTGAAGGGAGGTCATGTTACCAGTTGTACAGTCGGGTTCAGTGGTTTATTACCCGCTACTGGGATTTCTATCTAAACGTATTTTTTTTTATTTTTTTTTTGTACTGTCTCTAAAGGAAGGCAATACTATCTACAGTATAACTATTTTTTATGCTGCCATTTATTGCCCTCAAATTATATTATGGTCTCATTTTATTAGCCGAGTATATAATTTATATGACGCTTCGCTTAAAAATGATGTTATCAGTTTTAATTTTGCTTGTGGAAAATATATAACACATCGGATGAAACTTCTGACTATTACCCAGGGATCATTGTATTTACTTTGTTTTATTTTCACATTCAATGAACTCCCTGAACTGATACTTGATATACCTCCTGCAAGTCTATTTACTTTTTGCCTGCGATGGGAATGAGAAAACAGAGGCGAAAACGCGATATTCAGGCAATTTTTCTGTGCTTCTCTTTGCTGGTGGTTTTGAAATAACTTTTTTTTAACACAATTTTAGGATTCTCTACACTAGAACCACTTAGCCTGCTGTACAAAAGGAATATTCATCTGGTTTAATCTTACTACCTAATGCATTTCCAACTAATCTCTTCATTTCTTTGTGTCTCGCCCTATCCTCTTACCTCCACTGACATTCTGATAGGAAGTACGTACTATTGGCCACAAGAATTCGTACACACGCTGTTGTTTTCTTAGGTTTACAACACAAAGGAAATGTAAGACTACGTAACTGCAATACACCATTGTTATTAGGTTTATTGTTTTGCAACCACCGAGTCACTTGGTAAACTATTCATTGTAGTACTACTTCCAGACCAATGACCTCTCTTTCCATATAGCCTGTGTAAGAACTCCTGAGGCCAACCGTACATTAACTGCTACACAGAAGCGGGTACCTAATTCAAATAAGGTATAATATATTCCCCTTTTACTGAAAAAACAAAAAAAACTATTGCGAGCAAGGCTAGCAAATCATATGTAATAAACAACTGTGTATGTGTGTGTTCATTCCCAAAAGGTTACCACACCACGTTGACGCAAATATCATTCACTTCTTGTACCTTTTATTTTGGAGTCAAACCTCAGTGCACATCCTCACTACCATGCACGTCAAGGCAGGTGCAGATGATCCACACAGATAACAAAATAAAGTTGATATAGCCCTTTGCTTCAACCCTCTGGACTATACTGTATATAATCATCAAACCTCACTCTTCGTTTTGTCTTGTCTCCTATCATGATCGTTGTCCTATCCTCTATCTTTACCTCATGTACTCACTCTCCTTTAGTCTCAGCCCCTGTACTATCCTCTATCATACATCAAATGTTCTATCCTCTTGCTTCACCTCCTGTCCTATCCTTTAACTTCACCCTCTCTTCACCACCCTTGTACGTTTGACCTCTGTTTGCAATCTTTACCTGTTCATCCCTGTCCCTCTCCTCCTATTCATAATATATTCTTTTCTCCATCCTCCCATTCACCTGCAATTTTCCTTTCTTGCAATTCAACCACTGTTTCCCATACTGACTCCTATATTCCTCATTTATATATTACACTCTCTACTGTACACTCCTCTCCCCCTCCTCCGACCTAATGTTCTATTCTCCTATCCCCTTTGTCAATACGACAACTCTCCTCCTATCCCATTTTTCTGTGCTTCTCTTCTACCTCTGTATATTTCTCTCCTGCACTCCTACCCTCCCCATTGCAACATAAATCCTCCTATTTGCCTTTTCCAGTTGAACTTTTATCCTCCTAGGACCTAATAGTTTCTCCAGCACGAAATGTACCCATGCAATCCTTCAGTACAAACAACCTCTTTCCCTTCTCTTCTCCTCCTCCTTCCCCTCTACATAATTTTACCCAACTCGCTCACTCCCTCCTCTTATTTTCTTCTATTACTTCCGCCAACCTCTTCTTCCTTTTCCTGCCCTCCACGCTGACCCGACCCCTCGTCCTCATCACTAACCTTCCCCCTCACTGTAATTCGTCCGTCAGAAGCGAGGGGCAAAGCCTGTGTGTCCCCGTGTTTCGTGTGGCCTCAACCGTACGTGAATCAGGGGAATTAATACGCGAAAGTTGCCTTATTCAGATGCCGGGACGTCATTATAATTCTCCCCCTTCCCTTTCTCTCCCTGTGTGTGTGTGTGTGTGTGTGTGTGTGTGTGTGTGTGTGTGTGTGTGTGTGTGTGTGTGTGTGTGTGTGTGTGTGTGTGTGTGTGTGTGTGTGTGTGTGTGTGTGTGTGTGTATATGTGTGTGTGTGTGTGTGTGTGTGTGTGTGTGTGTGTGTGTGTGTGTGTGTGTGTGTGTGTGTGTGTGTGTGTGTGTGTGTGTGTGTGTGTGTGTGATGCCCTCCCTCTCTTGGCTTTTTCCTTTGTGTGTGTTTCTCTCTGAGCTTTCTCATTACTGCTGTATTCTAAAAGGTTTATTATTATTGGTTCTTAATTAGTTCTCTTTCCACCTTCACCTTCTTCTTTCAGCTATCCTCATTCCTCCTTATCTCCTTTTCTTTTTCTTCTTGACTAAAATCTCCCTTAAACTAGTACACAATTCAGCATAACATCATATTCCAATTTTGTAAGGGCCACAGAATATGTTGCAGTTTGAGAATCCTTTGTATAGTTCCTCCCTCTCCATTTCTTCCCTCTTCCCCCACCCCACACTTTTTTCACTATTTTATTCACATCCCTTCTACCCACTAGTCACATGTCCCGGCCTGCTTCCCCCTTCGTGTTTACATATTCTCCTGGTCGTCACCTTCATTATCCCTGGTTTAGTTCCATCCCTCGTAGTCTGTGACAAGTTCATCCTTTCAGTCGACGGAGCGTAAAATTTGCAAACTGACATGAGCGAAGTATTCATGAATACATAACGAGTATATAATTAGGGAGCAGAGTTTCTTGTACGACAGAACATAATTATGAATTTAACTGCAGGTATAAATCATCAATGAATATCTTCCCTTCACATAGAACCCCAAATACTGATTATAGGAGAAAACTAATAGAAGAAAACTGATCACAAATGTAGAAACAATATTCTTAATCTAAAAGCAATGTATTGTATAAAACTGTGCATGAATATGGTACCTGAAACACATATATAAAAACTACAAAACATGGATAAAAAAATACAGGCAACTCTTACCTAAGGCAAAGCGTTCTAATTATGCACAGCTTAGGTTGAAAAATATTATACGATGATTTTAGTAATGCTAGATTTTTGGGAAATTGCTTGGACGCAGTTTGATTGCACAAGTTAGTATTTATGTACACTAAATTCCTCTGTTTAATTATACAAGCCATAACATTTATTCCAGCCCAATTATTTTATTTGTGCCTGATCGAGGTCTGTCCCTGGTAAAATTAGGGACTCAGCACTAAATATTCTTCAGCCCAAATATTCACAGGAAGGGAACGATAGTTTTAGAGACTAACGGAAAACACTTTATATTATTAAATGTGTTACTTCCCTTTAATTAATGTGATTATTTATACTGAGGAAGCACTACTATGAAATCTATATGGCATCAGTGAGCTTAGTTCAGTCAATGGTGATTCTGAGAAAACACAAAAAATGTGAGAGAAAGGACGTGGTTTTTAGGCACGTGTAAGTGGCAGCATTCAACTGGACCCAACAAATTCATTCTATTCAGGACTTGAAAGAGTGTGTTTAGGAAAAGGATATTGGAATCGTCACCCCCCTGACTCTATGACAAGGGTAACTTTATCTTCTTAAGGTCCCGTTGCGTCCGTCCATATATTTCCCTTGACAGCCTCTTCATCATGGCCACACACTCATTTTCTTCTTGTCTAGAGAACATGGGAAAACCACCAGGCCTCTCCTCTCTCTGTATGTGTGGTCGTCAATAATTACCATAGAATATAGTGCTATGCAATTACGTTACTTTAATGGAGCTATAGGGATTCTGTCGGCACAATAAAAGCTACTGACTCATATAAACTGTGCCACAAAACAATACCTAGGCAGTGGGAGATTGTTTCTTGGCATAGTTTGGGTCAACCAGTAGTAGTCTTTCGGGTTGGTTACGTATACCGATTCTTGTTGCTCAATTCCAAGGCTGATTGCACTTTCATTTACAAGAGTTGCTCTACATTTCAGTGTGCGTAATGAGAACGCTTAACCTTTAGAAAAACCATCTTCATTGTACTCACAGTAGCATCATTGCGCAGATCAGTGTTGGATTCACACCTACCTTCCTCCCTGTAACACAGAGAAATAAAGCTTTAATTACACAACAAGCAATGAAAATCTTGATCACGGTTGGGATAATGAATGATAATGGTGGGGGATATTTAGGGAGATAATAGGATGAATTAACAATGAGGGCGATAATAAAGGTGATAATGATGATGGCATTAAAACGGGTGACATTACGATGAAGTACCTGCCTGGATTTAACATACCTTCATTAAAACATAGACAATGGTAATGACGCGGCCAATAAATAACTACTACTGTTACTCATTACTGATGTGCTCGTATACTGTAGCTAATTAACTATTGCTCTCCTTTGGTATATATTACACCCAATATAATATAATTACCCTATATCGACCTATACTTATTAACTAATAACTCAACGATCCTTCTGGCCATCAATAAGAAAAATGAGACAACAAATGATTACTACAGCTCCTTGTTTCACCAATATGTGTACCATTATTTCATCTTCGGTATCTATCTGTCTATACACTTCTCTCTCGGTTTCTCAGGTAACTTCTTTGTCTGTCTGTCTGTCTGTCTGTCTGTCTGTCTGTCTGTCTGTCTGTCTGTCTGTCTGTCTGTCTGTCTGTCTGTCTGTCTGTCTGTCTGTCTGTCTGTCTGTCTGTCTGTCTGTCTGTCTGTCTGTCTGTCTGTCTGTCTGTCTGTCTGTCTGTCTGTCTGTCTGTCTGTCTGTTTGTTTGTTTGTTTGTTTGTCTGTCTGTCTGTATGAGTATAGGTCTCTGTATACTTCTGCCTCTCGGTTTATTTTATTTTTCCACCTCATTACCGGAATGACTCTCAGATGAAGTTACTAAGTTGATCGAGATTTTAAAGGTATTGTTATGGGCGAATTGGAGTCTACTCTACTTAGCCTACCCCTTCCAACATATGCCACAAAACCAGACACTTACTGTAAACATAACCAGAACCCAAACTCGTGTACTGAAGTTATATTTTTTCCCATCATAGTTGTGAGGAGTCGACAAGCCTTCCAATACTCATTCATCTACAATACATTTTCCTCTTAACGCCTCTTCACTACACGAATGCCAGCCAGCCACTACGACCATCACCCCACAGAGACCCATTACAAAAAAAAAAGGTCATGGAGGTACTGTGGCCATTTATTTACCTTAAGGGACCCTGTGTGTGATGTAGTCAGAAAATTGGAAGTAAACGAGTCCTTCAAATATTGCCTCAAAACACCACCTATTTGGAAGGAGCTTGTTTCGTGGCATGGTCAGGAGGAATCAGCTGAAGCCTCCAATTCCCCCATACACGATCACAGGGTCCTTAAGGGGGTAATACACTTAATTAAGGTACCGTACATTAGAGAGTCTTCATTCCTCTAAAGTGCCCTATGCAACAGGATCAGATGAACAAACATAATGGTGGTTGGCCTGTTGTTTGGAATAGTTTGAAGGAATAACTTGCATCAGATTTACCAATATTGTATTCGACGAGTACCTTTCCCCTTAACCCTGTGACTATTGGGTGTGAATCTCCGCCGCCTACCTGAATTGTGTTTTGTGTGTGTGTGTTTTTTTTTTGGGGGGGAAACATTGCTGTATTTTTATTTTTGGCTCCCCCCCCCTATAAAAAAAAAAACTATAGTCAATTTGGATTGGAATAGGGGACTCGTTATTAAAAGAATTGGAGTGGGCCGATGGAGACAAGGGAAAGGAATAACAACCCCTTGGAATAACAGGAATGGGAACAACAGCCCCTTGGAATAACAGGAACGGGATCAACAGCCACTAGGGATGACAGGACTTGGAAATCTATAACGGGACAGTACAATGTTGGGTAAAAATCTGGAGCAAGTGATTCTTCCAACTACTTCAAACAACAGGCCTTCATTATTTGTATTATTTTGGTCCTGTTTCCTGGCATACTTTGGAGGAATCAAGGCGCTCCATTGTACAGTACCAAAAGTGTTATCTCCCCTTAAAAAGAACGTACTGGGAAGAAATGCATGCAGCTTTGGATGGCCTTACTGGTGGCCGGAAATGGGAGTTACTGGGGTCTAATGGCAACTTGGATTAACAGGATTAGGTGTACTGGTAACTAGGGTGTACTGGTAACTAGGGATGCTGGTACTTCAAACTTAAGCTAATTGTACTGGGAATTTTTTTACCTTGGAATAACTTTACTGAAAACCTGACTGTACTGTAATCCTTTATTTCTGCCTATTTAGGAGGATAGTATACATTTGGTACATTGGAGCGTCTTGATTCCTCCAAAATATGCCAGAAAACAGGGCCAGATTAACAAAAACTAATGGTGGTCTGTTGCTTGGAATAGATTGTGGGAATCAGTTGTTGCATATTTACCAACACTATACTACCCCTTTAATTTAAGCATGTCTGGTACAACATTGGGGTAGATGCTTACATGGAGTTACTGAGTACATTGATAGAAACAATAAAATTTTAGTTTATAGATAAATAGTAAAAGAAGATAAATGGTGGTAGACACAATGAAATATAGTTATAGCCGAACTTTTAAAATGGACAAACCACGGCAGTCTATCATCCAACAGTTGGAATTTATGTGTAACTGGCTTACTTCTAAATAAAATTGCCTTGCCAAACACAGTGGCGGGCTTACGAGATTTATTTTGGCAAATTTCAAATGATTTTATTCTTCATCATCATCATCATCAACCACTGTTAGCCCACTGCAGGACGAATTGAAGAGGAAGACAGAAGACTGCACTAGGCCTGAATGACCCTGTAGCACGAGAGAGAAGGAGATTAGAGAGGAGTGACGGCGATCGAAAAGGAAAGAAATAGAAAGGAGGGGCAGTTGAAGAATTGTAAGAGTGCCTCGGGTCCAAAGGGGCGCCCCGCCGTCTTTCCCAACACACTCAGTAAAGTTTTCTCTGTCTGCTATCAATTGACTCCATCCCATTCCAGCGAACCATCTAATCTTGTCCCTCCGCCGGTATCTCTGTCTGTCTGTCTGTCTGTCTGCCCCTGCCTGCGTTTCCCTTCATCCCCACTCTGTCCCTCCAACTGCCCATCTATTTACCAGACCCACCACACAACATGACCTGCTCACATCCCCTTCGGTTTCATTTCAGGATATTCTCAACTTTCGTCTGTTCCCCAATCCAACCATACTATAACAACCTTCACTTTAGCATGCCTCACTTTCTTTATACTTACGAGTGAAGTTCAGTAAATATAGTATGGAAAGTAAGAAGATGTCTGGCTCTTTGGATGTTGAATGAACGGACTCGCATAGATACCTCTTCTGGTTTGCTCTTTGTTATCATATCACGAGTTTTATTTGCTCTCCTCATATATTTCATTTCCTCCCCTTGGTTCTTTTCTCCGGCCCTCCCTTCTTCCAGCCTTCATTCTTTGTCTTGCACTCTAATTTTTCCTTATCCTTTCTTGCTCACACAGCTTCCCCTCTTCTGCCAATTTCTCTATTTTGTTCTTGCCATCCTTTTCTTTTAATTCTTTCTCTCATTCCTTCTTTGTTGTAACCCCTCGCTTTGCACGATCCCTCGCCGATTCCAGGTCCATCTCTTACAGTCACGGCAAAAGCAAGTATGCATTACATATCCACATAAAATTAAAACAAAAGTACTAATACTAAGGATGTATTCACGGCAGATTTATGATATGGATACACGTTAAGATACAGTTAATGAAGAAAGCAAGTATGTATCGCCATATACACTCAAAGATAAAAAGGAAGTATAGATTTTCATCCACACTCCAAGATACAATTTCATGAACATTTCCAAAAAGTTAATTAAGGTTGGTGTGAGGATACATCTCCATATATTGTCAAGTTAGGAACATTGGCCGATATACAGTACCGGTAGCCTACACATGCACACGTAATCTTCACGGCAAGAGATATGTGTCTAATTAGCTCGTGACTGTACTGTACAGCCAGAGACAAAAATCGTGTCCGCTGCCACCAGGTGTCAGTATAATAGTTTGGTTTGAGGCTGAGTATAAAAATTACCTTTGCAAACAAAGCTTAACTTAGGCCATGGTATCACTCTTGTTTGCTTGTTTGTTGGATAGTGAACCAGATACCTCAACTTATCGATGGATTCAGATGCTTGATTGGGAATTATGAATCTGAAAAGTCATCAAACTTTGGTGGCCCTTGGTAAAAGATGACGGTCAGAAATAAAGACGAGATATATTGGGTAATTTTGTCATTATATTGGTAAGAATGAGGGTCAATTATGGGTAATTTACGTTCCTAGAGATTCGTCCGAATGATCTTTTAGTTTTGTCTGTGTTACAACCTCAGTACAAGTCTCTGGTAGAAGCAGTATATGTACAGAAGTGTATATGAAAACCTTGTGTAACTGGTTAGTGAAACCCATACCATGAAATTTAGGGGCATACAGTTTTGTCGACGAATTTAAGGTTATTGCAACTACCACGAAACATAATCCAACAGTGTATATGCTGTTGTGTTGCAATGATTGAAATACTCACTAGTCTCAAATTCACCGAAATAAAATGAAATAAAAATAATATAAAATGAAACTAAAAACTAAAAATGCTAATACGTAAGTAGATAAAACATATAAAAGCTTAAATTGACCTCTGGTACGAGCGGACACCACCACTATCACGTTGAACTTTTCTCTGCCTCTGACATCTGATACAAACCAGTTAAAAAAGTGATTAAAAACGAACTGGTGCATTGTATGACACTTGGTTCTGTTACACGAGTGAATGTAAACAAAGGTATCCATCCTTCTTGAAACACATCATATCTGCAGTGTACAGACGACAACATGCACTGGAACAAAGGTATCTGTCTTGCAACACATCATCTCTACAATGTACAAACGACGACATGCACTGCAACATTACCCTCACATGAGTTTTCAGAGTCAGGTTTCCACTGTCAACATAACGAAAGGCTTTTATTGGCAGTGTTATGAAGGATTTTAATTTACCCTGCCTCCGGCGTCACAAAGGCCTCTGCTCGTTATACATTCATTATGTTTACAGCGCCAAGAATATAATAAATGTGATGAAATACTCGCCGTGTAATCTTTATGAAAAACAATACGATACTGGAATAGAAAGTGACTGTGAAATGAGTGCCTGAACTGCTACACGTTGGTTGTCCTACAGTAAGTGAAAAGGTTACAAAATTGTCTACTTGTAAAATATCTCACAGTATGCTTAACTAAATGTATCATAGTGACATAAAAGGTTGATACAGTTATTTTTCGCGGAGATTTGAATGCTGATGTGAATATTTTGTTACATGGTTTGTGCATAATTTTGTTTATCTTTGCGCCGCGGTAACTAGAGTAATGACACTGTGAACTTTATCTCAGGTTTAGACACATTATCCCTCTGTGGCTGAGGCGTGAAGGAGCACAGCACATCACCAGGTGTTCTTTGGATGCAACACACAAACAAAGCCAAGAAAACCACTACATAGGAAAGACACATTATTATTATTGATCAAGTGTAAAAAATGGAGTTCGTTTTATATTTCACGTGTCACGAAGATTTCTATTTCGAACGTGACGACGCACATCTTGACGTTCCTCTTGGCGCCCGGTGCAAAATGTTGGGAGATGAGCCTGTGCTTAACGTTGCTGGCTCGTGTGTCACCCCGGGCGGAAATTGGAAGGCTGGAGGGTGAGTGAAGAGACCTGGGAACGAACCTTAACTTGCCTCAAATTCTGGGACTTAAATGTGAAGTTTTATGGAAACTCTTCGATAATTAAATTCCTTCTTTATTTATACCTGTCTCTCAACCTGGTACATACAACAAGTTTAAATTTAATCACTTAAATCTTCCTGCTTATCTGTTATTTCTTAAACTTGTCTATGTTCACGTAAACTATAAGAACTTTAAACAATGGTATGTGACTCTGGCATTTTTCTCAGGTTGGTCGGATCCTTTTGTATGTACAGTCGCGAGCACTAATAAGTATATAGTTTTGGTTGAAGCTTTGAACAGTCCAATTCACCAACGAAGTAATTCCAATGGAGAACATATTGTGCATTTATTTACTGTCTCTAGGTACTCTAAGCACACCTGAATACTTATTAGTGCTCGTGACTGTACGTATGATGTCTTTAATCCTTCCCTTACACAATATAAAGAAATGTCAAAAACAGCCGGTCATGACTTTGACAATGTGCTTGAACTTAGAATATTTTACATGTAACAGAGAAACCTATATCGCGTTTCAAGGGATAATATACGGATGAAGAAAGGTATGTCCAAAATTAATATTGCTTCAGCTATTAACACTCAGAACAAAGACAACCAAACGATTACATATCACTGAGACAATCTGATGCCCTACTCTATAAATACAGACGTAAGCAATAGAATATTATAAATGTAACATATCATTTGGAATTATTTTGACATCACACGTGCAGGCTATTCTGTAACAAACAAAACACAACCTCAACGATAACCATTTAATAAAAGTCCTATGCTGGAACTATCAGGGTCGGATCTTGATCACTTTCCCTGGTACTTAGTGAATGCATACATACTGAGCACACACGAATCATATATATATATATATATATATTTCTTTTTTCCAGATTAATGTTTAGCTATTTTAAGTTGAGGATGTCAACATTTTTTTTCTTGTCTCATGTATTTTGCTCGAGTAAAAGCAAGGCGATTCATTTTCATTGACGGAGGATTTAGTTCCCTTGGGCAAAAATTAATGAGGGAGAAAAATATTAATACCGTTCTTCCACGAACCAACATGGACGCGTGATCAGAGCATCGGCGAAAATTTGGCTGGAGTTACGGTGCATCTTTAAGCAACATTGGCAAGCTTGATGCACCACACAAAGATGAAGATAAATTGTTATTTTTCCGCTAACACGTAAGATAATGCATTTTTTTTCTCTCGTGACATAATGCTTCTTTGTAAAGGAAAATCTAATGTACTGTGAAATGCACTTCTTTCTTCTCGTGATATTGTGTGCGTGAAAGAGTGGCTAGAATTACTTAGTTAATTAATAACAAGGACGACAGGTTTGTGATTCCACGGACGCACACATGTACACTAACTCAATTGTGGCTTTCTCATAAATGTTTATATACTTGGAATTGTTCTTAAAGGTTATATATACATTAATGGGTCCTCTTCAAAGAATGATATCAATACACACTCTCCATTGCTACACCTCAACATGTCTGATGCTTCATGAGGCAAAAGAGAGCTTAATAACAAATATATACCAGTAAGAATCAATCTGTGTGTTTTTATTTTGTTAACTTCTGTACGGCTATAAAAACACTTAATGCTTCAAGGAGAAAAAGAGGACTTATATATACGTAATACTTATTTTGATCATATGAAAACATCTACATTATATATAATTATCTACGTCTGGGATGCCATGAAAAGTTTAATTAATAGTTGAGTGGGTTAAAACAGCATGCGTGAGGGTAGGGAGGTAATGATTCGGCGATGATGAACGACACATGCCACTCACACCCAAAGTACCCGACATCAGCTCTCTGAAATTTGATATATGGTTGAATCTTTCGTGGGCATCATTTGTCTTCATTTTGGGGCAGGCAGGGTGGATATATGAGGCCTTCGTTGAGGAATACAGAGAGGGGTTTTAAAGCCCCACCAGACGAAGAGATGCTTAGAATAACTACTGATCACACTCGAGAGACTTTTGGACTGTAAATAATGTACCTTTCGATGCATAAATGAGTTTGGGAGAGATATGAGAAACTAAGTGATAATAATTTTCGTGCACACAACCCATCGCTGTCGACTCCAATACTCCCAAAAACGCTCACAAAAAAGAGAAGGAAACACTACCAACCCTGGAACTTCCCCACTAAATTAGCAGGAACGTATCAGCCTCCAGTCCACGTTACTACCGAGCATAAAAACCCCCTTTTAAGGAGGAGTCATTACTTAAGGGGAGAGTATACTTTTGGTACATTGGAGTGCCTTGATTCCTCCAAACTATGCCAGGAAACAGGACCAGATGAACAAAACTAATGGTGTCCTGTTGCTTGGAATAGTTTGGAGGAATGAGTTGCTCCAGATTTGCCAACACTGTACTTCCCCCTTAAGGACATTTTGCAACTGCTTCCACGTCGGGTCAAAAGCATAATCTGTGTTAAGTCATTCAGATTTCGTATTGCTGTTATTTGTATCTCATTAAGGGGAGGTTCTCTTGTTGGTAAATTGGAAGGCTACTGATTCCTCCTAACTATACCAGAAAACAGACACCTTCAGTGGCACTAAGAGGGGTTCTGTTTCGTGGCAAAGTTAGGAGGAATCATAGACCTTCCAATTCACCAGCAAATGAACCTCCCTTAATTATCCCATTTAATTACCCACGTCACATCAAGGCTAAGGACTCGTCACACTAAGGTTATATAAAATCCTCATTGCATTGCCCCCCATGACTGTCAATTGTACACCACCACCTATTCTTTGTTGGCTGATAGGTATAGGTCACTGGTGCTCGCGAAAGGCTCTCCATTATAATTATCACTCATGCATAAACTGAACATTGACTGGCTGGCCTGATGTATTTCAAAACATTAGTGGCATCAGTAGGTAAATGATTGACCTGTCCCTTTATCATCATTAAATACTGTCAGGTGCTTTGTGAGAGGGAATCCTGACAGTTAATTTGTATGCCATTGGTGCAGTCCTACAAAATATATGGTCAGCATTTCCGTCACTGTAATTAGGAACGAGGGACGAAATGCACTGATTATGGTGACTGGTCAGGTGTTTATTAGCTTGGAATCACACCACACTGACGAGGTATAATATATATATACAGTATATATATATTTCTTTTTTTTTCTTGCCTCAATTAAGATCCAATATTTTGACATCCCGTTGGCTTGATGATGGCAGGAATAGTTGTGTGATTGGCTATTTGTCGTGTGTGTCCAGTCTCTCAAAAGTAAGTGGGTTGTGATATTGTCAGCGAACTGGAGGCTATTAAGGGGGAAGTTTGGTGTTAGTAAATCTGGAGCAACTGAATCCTCCACACTATTCCAAGCAACAGAGCACCATTATTTTTGCTCTTGTGGTCCTGTTTCCTGGCATACTTTGGAGGAATCAAGGCACTCCAATGTACCAAAAAAGAATTACCACCTTAAGGGAACGGTGATCTGGTCAGAAAATTGGAGGTAAAATGAGTCCTTCAGATATTGCCACGAAACACCATTTATATATAAAGAGTTTGTTTTGTTGCAAAATTAGGAGGAATCAGAAGCCACCAACCCTAGCACATGATCACAGAGTCTATAATTGCTCCAGCCTGTGATATGAAATAGAAAACCTCGGTATAAGCTACTCGTATCTAGTAGAGAGCTTTTGTAGGATGGTTAGGAGGAACCAGGAGACTCAAAATCGCCTTAAAGATCTTAGTTTGTTCCCTCTTTTTTTACCATTTTATCAAGAGTGATACATGAAAAATTATAATTTTGAATCAAATCGTGACTGTAATATGTTTAATAGGGCGTATGTTTGAATGGAGGAGGTAGCCGAACGCGTGACTGATTTTCAGCACATGACGTCCACTTTAATAAAATTATTCCTATTCACAACTCGGGCAGTCAATTAACTATTTTTCCGTAGTGCTGTGAGGACCATTCTCTCACCCTCATTCACTGCTCTGCGCATGACATTCTTTCCATGCACCAGAGCCATGATGCCTGAATAACACCTGGGAATAAACAGCTGAGAGTGTGGATAGCATTGCATTCATCCACATCACAGCGGTGTGCGTGGTTCTTCCTCCTCATCATACTCCTCTTCACGTGATGTTATTTCCTCGTCCCTGGGTATAAACGTAATGATATTGTCTTGGGGCATTAGGAGCTCACAGCGATGCACTTGTCTATTATCAAGATACTTTGCGTGTATAGTTATAGTGTCTTGTTGCTATTCTGGCACATTTGGTTATGAGGAATATTAACATTAGAAACAAAGCTAAACCATTAATATGCATGCAGCCTCCTATAAAGACAGTTTATTTTACTCTCTTGGTTTATCAAATATTATTTCATCTTGTCTGATATTCATCTCTATTGATATTTAATCATAATCTGTCAGTAATTTTCTTAGTACATTGTATCTTCTTCAATAACTAACTAACCAACAAACAGACAAGTATACAAACAGACAAACATGAGTGAATGTATAACCTTCCGCATACCGTACCTCCGTATGTAAAGGAAATGAAGTAGGGCACACGTGGCTCGCCTTACTCGGCCTGAGTAATATCTGCAATGCAGGAACACCAACCCAAGGAGTTGGGAAACCCTCGGCTGGGAGAAGGTATAGTTGGTCTGGGGATAACTAATGAACTCACCACCTGGATTGGGCTTTGACTCACACTCTGGGAACACCATTATAGGAGTGTTACGAAATGGTCAAACCTTGGCTAAGCTTTAGTTGTTTAAAGGTTTGTGTTCTGGTATATGATAAAAAGTGCGGAAAGATAATACAGCAAATGATCACATCGTCATTGTAATCCCATTTCAGAGGGACGCAAAGGTTTCTATCATTATGTTGCTTGCTGTCTCATTCAGACGCTACTTAATAATAGATTAAGTGTAGCTATGTATATATTATAAGAAACTCTAAGGTACAGTTACCTGCAAAACACTCGATACACACAAAGGTATGTCAAGTAAGTAATTAAACCCAACCCTTATTTCCTCTTACGGTAGTTGTTCTTTGGTAAATGTGATCCTGATTGCAAAGAATATATATAATTACAGCTAACATTTGTCAAAGAAATCTACCCCAACTCACCAATAAAAGGAAATTGTCGTATGTTCACCCAAAGTCACTCTAATACGTATAGAAACTTTTGATGGCAACTATACCTACTTGGTAATACTGCCCCGCGGACAAGTATACTTTTGTTATAAAGTTTACCAGAACTTGTGACTGACACGAGCTTACAACAAGGTACAATATTACACCCAGCGGTCACATTGAAGCTGTACTCTCCAGTCTCCACAACCAGTCTCACGTTGCTGTCTCTCTACATTATCTAGGAATATTATTAAGGACCTCTTAGTGAGTTCCTATAACACAACCAGTCTCACGTTGCTGTCTCTCTACATTATCAAGGAATATCATTAAGGACCTCTTAGTGAGTTCCTATAACACATAACACAACCAGTCTCACGTTGCTGTCTCTCTACATTATCTAGGAATATCATTAAGGACCTCTTAGTGAGTTCCTATAACACATAACACAACCAGTCTCACGTTGCTGTCTCTCTACATTATCAAGGAATATCATTAAGGACCTCTTAGTGAGTTCCTATATCACATAATTATCTTTCTGGTAAAAATACATCAACCTACGTGAAATATCAATAGTTATAAATACTAAAAAAGCAAAAACTACTCTTAATAACTCAACAAAACGTAGTCGCTATAATTATTCATATCGACACTCATCACTTACCTTGCACAGATAATTGTAATAACTGTTGTATAATCCTGACAGAGAGCTTTCAGGTATATCTTGTCGTAGAGTGTGAAGTATTATTGAAAGATTTTTACCTAATACCAGGAAATGAAAAGCACAGGTAATTACAGTATTATTTCTACCTTTTAACTTTTATTCATATTCCGCGATGGATATAAAATGGTCAAAATTCTTTGCTAATTGTGTGTGTGAGTGTTTTTTATTTCTTGTTGTGTGTGTCTGCGTTTTTTTTTTTTTTCTTTTTTTTTTCTTGTTGTGTGTGTGTGCGTTTTTTTTTTTTTTTTTTTTTTTTTTTTTTTTTTTTTTTTTTTTTAGTTTTTTTTTAGTTTTAGTTTGTTGACCTTATTTATATTCTGCGTTGGGGGTCTAAAGTTTGTGGTCCAGGAATCCTAAAATAAAAATCAGCCTTTTCCCTTACCACCGTGGCCTGCTGTACACTCACTATACCCATTGTAGCGACCTAGTTAAACCTCTTTGGGTATTTACTAAGTTCATTCCTGTTCGAAGTAATAAGACATTTTCATTTTTCAAAACATGTACTGTACACATTTCCTACTACAACCCTTCCTGTTCGAAAAAATAAGAGATATTATTCATTTTTCAAAACATGTACTGTACACATTTCCTACTACAACCCTTCCTGTTAAAAAAAAATATATAATTTTTTTCCATATTCAGAAACATGTTCACATCCTTTACTGACTACTACCCTTCCGGTTCGACTTATTTAATTTATCATTTAATTTTTCCAAACTCGGTACCAGTTTTTAATTCCGGCATTGGAAAACTGTGCATGGCAGCCTGTTATAGCTGTACAATAATTCCTTCTATTATTAAACGAAGCCAATCAATACCAGACTCTACGTACTATGCATTGAAATGGGAGAGTATTGATGTTGGTGATAATGGTTATGATGATGGTGATAATGGTGATAACTGTGATAATGGTGATAACTGTGATGATGGTGATAGTGGTGATAGTGGTGATGATGGTGATAGTGATGGTGATGATGGTGATAATGTTATGATGGTGATAATGGTGATAACTGTGATGATGTTGATAATGTTGTTAATGCAATAATTATGCGAGTTAGATTCATTACATATGCCATAGCAAAGCCTCGAACATAACATTATAATATACAAATAGATAGATATTCAGCTCCAACCAACGCTGCTGCTGCTGCTGCTGCCGCCTTGACTCACGAGAGATCAACCACCAAAAGCTTCCTCCTTTATCTGTATTGCCAGGGAGGATGGAGTCTGTCGAAGCTACACACGGCCCTCTAATCCACCAGATCTAGGGGAAGTCCACAGGCAATTAGTAAACACAAGCTGGACGGGAACTAGACTGGGTAGTTGGCCCTTGATTGAACTCGGTGTGGTATGATTTTGTGGATTGTATATTGGTTGGTTAGTGGTGATTGAGGTTAGGTTCATGCAGCTTTGGGGTATTAAATGTGATGTGGGTGGTTGTAGTATTATGTGGTGTGGATGTGGAATGATTTAGAGGAATGTACTTGGTGGTGAAGGAGGATATGTTATGCACTGTGGTATTGGCTGTGTGTGTGTGTGTGTGTGTGTGTGTGTGTGTGTGTGTGTGTGTGTGTGTGTGTGTGTGTGTGTGTGTGTGTGTGTGTGTGTGTGTGTGTGTGTGTGTGTGTGTGGTGGCTGTGAAGGACTGCATGGGATGAGTGGTTGAGGAGGAACGATACAAAATGCGGCTACTATGAAATTGGGTTCTAAATTCACTCGGCTCTTCGTACCGGCTTGGTGTTCGCTTTTCCCACTCGCGATCGTAGACTCTATATACTATACCTTCCATAACAAAAATTTCGCTCTAGATATTTGTTTATGTATACTCAATTCAGTAGACGACAGGTATAAGTAATGTATGTACACATGGACTAAAAATAAGAGGTGTATAGAAGTAAACATCCCTCCATGCAGGCAATGACATATGAATAGGTTAGAAAATGAGTTTAAAAAAAAAAACGAGGCAACCGATGATTAAATATACGAACAAGAAAAATAAAAAAAAACACATTTGGCTCCGTGTGGGAAAAGGTTGACCATTCGTGTTCTAATTCTCCTATTCCCTGACCTTCCCTCCCAACCTCCCCTCCCAGCCTCATCACACCGTACCCTAGTCCATAATGTTGCCAAAATCCTCATCATCACCCCGAGGTTCCCAAAACAGTGGTCCAACATTCACGAGTTGAGGAGAGTAGCGGGGGTTGTAGTTACGAGCCGCACTGCCAGATGGTGTTGTGGTAGTGAGCTATGAGTGGGCAGGAACTTTAAATCATGGAACCACGACCGTACACATACAGTAAATATATCCACACACACACACACACACACACACACATGCACACACACACACACACACACACACACACACACACACACACACACACACACACACACACACACACACACACACACACACACACATGCACACAGATGCACACATACGCACACACATGCACAAACACACACACACAAATGCAGTCTACAAAAGTTTGTGACTCACATAGACGCTCTCACACGCCTGAACATTTACAAACACACATACAAAGTGCAGTCTACAAAAGTTTACATTACGGCACGTCAAACGGACGAAGAATTTTGACAAATGACTGAGGTTAATGGTTCACACGGGCCGGAACCCATGCTTTCAGTTGCATTTACGAGAAAGTAGATTTTATGTATAGGCCCTAGAGAAAATGTTTGCATTGACTACATTGTATTAATGTTAGTAATAAAACCATTAAGATAACCTACATAAAAACCTATCTACCTTCCCCTTTGTTTACTTACCTATCTACCAACATACCTATTACTTTATGTATACCTCTACATACAGTAGGCATGCATTAATGAATAGCTATAAATTTCTTTTTCTGTCAAATTTGTTCGTTCATATACAGGTGAGAAATGGCACGAGGCAATACCGGAACAGTTCCATTCATAAACAATGTTCATCACTACATAGACACAAATCATTATAGACAAAATTCACAGTATATATATGTGTGCATATATGTACATCCGTTATACTAGACAGAACATGCTCAATCACCATTACTTCATTTACATCATACACGACATATTACATAAACAGATAACACGGTGCCGTAATGGCGGACAAGCACTGGGATGACGTGAGGCAGCGGGCATTATCCAATTCCCTTGATGATGGGCATAATGCAATGAACTGCACACACCCATACCATCCCATCATACCATTACCACTTCCCTAACCACTCGGGTAATGTCCTTCATCAATTGGGAATGGGTCAGCTTTAGGTTTGCCCTTTCCCTAACCACTTCCTCGTTAGACAGACCGTACACATACATTCATAGGACTGCATGTTACTGGTAATAATGTTTGGGATGTAGTCTTTTTGTGTTGTATAGTACGTAAAGTTAAAGCAAACTGTTCTTTTTGGGCAGTTCGGTGGATGTGGAGGCCAACAGTACGACTCATGTTTCCACGTCATGTTACTGTCGTCGGATGTGTCATATACTTAACATAACCACGTAATTATAAGGATAATTTAATTCTTTTTCGAGTGATAGTGCATACGTAGATTTCCTTTCTTGTTGTACAATGCACATCCACATAAACACAAACATAACAACAACATTCAGAGTTAACAACCCACGCCATAATACTGTTAAAGTCTACGGGAAGCCCAACAATATTTCACTCTCATTTTGAAAATGGCAAAGTCTCCGGGCAAATCCATTATTGTTTCACCCAAAATTTTAACATATATATTAAATAATCCTGGATCCAAATCCAAATCCCGATCTCTCCCCTAAAATCAAATCAATTGTTGCCCGTCACTGTGGCCTACCTGCCTTCAAGATCCACGAAAGATCAATGAAATGTAATTAAACTAACCCCCCACTATCAGCAAAATGATCCAAGTGAGGTTCTGGTTGAAAAAATAAACAAAAATACAGTGACTGTACACACTCATTCATAATAACACTTCCTCTCCCGCTTCAATTTACCATTTTCTCGTATATCCCATTTCATTCCACAAATCTTCTGATAACATCTCTATATTTGTATGTATAATTACTCTGGCCAAGGGCATAGGATGGGATGGGATGGGATGGGATGGGATGGGATAGGGAAGGGAAATAATTAGACAGAGATACGCCTGCATGAATGTGTATATAGATATATTTATTCACATCTCTCGGGCACTGTCAGTCAAATATATTCACACAAGAGGCTTACCCTTGGCCTGGTTGTACTGTACGTGAATATGATACGTGTCGAGGTGCGGATTACGAATTTGGAATAATAAAAACGATTCTTTCACCGTGCAGGGTAAGAATATTAACAACGATGTTTTCACCTTAACTTTCACAAATTACGACTGACATGAAAAAGACAAGGTGCTGTATAATGCAGATAAATATGAGGAAAAAATTTAAGGACTCTGTGATCGTGTAGCCTATGTAAATTGAAGGTTTCTGATTCCTCCTGACTATACCATGAAACAAGCTCCTTCCATATAGGTGTTGTTTCGTGGCAATATATGAAGGACTCATTTATCTCCATTTTTCTGACTACATCACAGGGTCCCTTAAGTAATCTGTCTCAGGTTCCTCTGGTTAAATTTTGATGACAACTTAGACTTAAAAATTTTCACCGTGATTTTTCTCTCTGTTAGTGAGAATACTGTAATGTTTCTCTTAGTTTGATTAATTTTTCTTTAGCAGGTATGATTAATGAATGACCAACAATTTCAATAGCCATATATGTACACTCGAGCTCATAAATTCGCGACCACGTACTAAGTTAGATGTTTATGCCATTTGAGCTGGTAACATTTATTTGGGGAGGAAGCAGAGTAGGTGGAACATACTAGAGGGACATGATACAATCTTTCACCTACAATGACACCTTCCCCACACCGCGTTACCAGCTCAGATGACATAAACATCTTAGTACGTGGTGGCGAATTTACGAGCTCGGGTGTACCATCAACTAAGAATGTAAAGTGTCCATAACATTGATAAGATGTGATGTGATATAATTGGATGTACTTAATTAATGTTGTGGCTCCCTCGCTGTTCATCCGTTGTTCTGAAAAGTACAATTAAAGTTTGTTTATAAATACTAATGGTGGGTTTTCATCACATTATTTATCATCAGCAACATCAATCTTAATCGTCATCATCATCATCATTATCATTAATATCACTAACTTTATCATATTCACTGTCTCATTTTCTTTACTGTCTACGGTAAATTTCTTTTGTACTATTCCTAAGACTTCTTCTAATCTCTCTCTCTCTCTCTCTCTCTCTCTCTCTCTCTCTCTCTCTCTCTCTCTCTCTCTCTCTCTCTCTCTCTCTCTCTCTCTCTGTCTCTGTCTCTCTGTCTCTCTCTCTCTCTCTCTCTCTCTCTCTCTCTCTCTCTCTCTCTCTCTCTCTCTCTCTCTCACTCTCTCTCTCTCTCTCTCTCCTCTCTCTCTCTCTCTCTCTCTCAGTGGTAGGTAAAATTTGGACACTGAATGCAACGAATGAAACTGGTTAATATTCTCCTCAGACTAACGTGGACTTACAGGCAGCAAGAAAATTTCGTCGACGATTTATAGATGACATACATTATTACTCCAACTCCAACCTGAGCCGGCAAACAGAGAACTCGAACATAAGAGAAGATGATGTACTTTTGCTGTGCAGTTTGAAGGAAAATATATGGTTTGTTTCCCATTTATTCGCCACCAACATATTATTATATTATACATCAGCTCCGGACCCCTTTAAGTGTGCATGGGTTCCAAAAGGGTTGTTGGTATCTCCGCTGCAGTTGTTTCTGTCCCGTCTGTTTCCCTGAGACTGTCTAGAGGAAGGGACGTGTGTGTATCTCCTAACAACTCCACAGTCGGACCGGGCAAGCTGCCACTGCAAACGAGGTGGTCAGCCTGGTTTGTAGCGTCTCTCTTTTGTTTTTTACTCTCTCTCTTTTTCCTTTTCTCTCTCTCTCTTTCCTTTTCTCTCTCTCTTTCCTTTTCTCTCTCTCTCATTCTCTCTTAAGGTTGCTAGAAGGAGTGTGTGATTTTTCTTGTAGTCAGCTATCCTACTCGCCAAGCAATAATACCACTGCAATGCACAATTGTACTGTACGAGTAATCACGTGTATGATTCGTTTGCAAACATTGTCATAGTTATTATTAAATGAACTAAATATCTAAAATATAAGTTATTGAAATACCTCATTCAATACTTCATCTCAGTTGAATTAAATATACATGGATGTAGGTAAGTGTGAATGTATATATGGATGTATGTATGAATGTCTAATTGCATATGCATTCTTGTATGTGTACCGTACTATAAAGCCTATGCAAGTAAATGTATGTATGGACTTGCATGTATGTGTTGGCGTGCATGTATATGTATGCATGTGTAAAGAAAATATAGTTGCGGAAAGAAAGCGACTGAAGGCTGAGTTCAGTGTTTTGGAAATGTCAACATAAACAAATGCTCAGGGAAAATCTTAGTAAATTTGTGCCAAGAGAGTTGAGCTAGGGGGGTACGGAAAAGGAAAACACGACGTGGGAATGAAAAACTTTTAAATAATTCTCTTGGACAGCGAAGTTTCTGGCAAGTGGAAATATAAACTTTGCATAACTTCCAACCTTAGCAGTGAGATTATGGAAGTCGGTGGTGGTGACATTTCCTTCACAAACACTATATAATATACTGTATATGGTACAAACAAACATTAACTATACATGTCCGGAATAAATGCTAAACGTGTATTGCAATGCTGACTATAAAATCATCAACACTTCGCGAAAAATAGAGAGAAACAACTCGTACAAGAAAAAGACGAAAAGTTGTACCATTTCTTATCATCAAACTTTCAACTCTTGCTGCTTGTCTTCTTAACTTGAGTGTCCTAAAATATATTATAAAACTACTGGTGAATTGGAAGCCACTGACTGATGAGGATCCTCTGAGCAACGCTACGAAAAACATCAATTCACTGAAGCTTAGATCGACTATTCTTACGGCAATGTTTGTAGGCATCAGTTATCTCACAAAATTAATGAGAATCTTAAAGAAACTATAAATATCTCTGCACACTATTATACACAACTCGAATGAACATTGTCGTAAATCTTAAAGTTACAAAATTTAGAGTCTCTCAGTCGTTGATAACCAGATTCAGTACCATTGTTACAAACACATCGTGAGGTTTATGATCCAATCCTCGTACTGCTGTATTTGTATAATGTGTCCATGAATGAGACTCGACCAGAAAAAAAAAAAAAAAGATGGAAAGAAGAATTTACATCAGTTTCAGATTTGCTTTCTTGGCTGTGAGGTCGATAAGGTTTTGAACATAATAGGAATCGCAGTCAATATCTTGCTTTATTTCTTTATTTCTTTCTTTTTACACACACACACACACACACACACACACACACACACACACACACACACACACACACACACACACACACACACACACACACACACACACACACACACACACCTGTATAAATAGCCGAAATAGAAAGTCTCTCCCAGGATCCAGATGTACAATTTAGTACTCAGGGTTCAGGTTATACTTAAAGCTGCAAATCCTCGTCGTCAATTCAAATCGTCGGTGTAATTTTCGTCCTTGGGAGGCTGCTGGATACCGTCGAATTTCCCTCCGAGCCCCAGACTAAATTGGAGAAAAGGAAGGACACGGAAAAAAATGTATCGGCATCCAGGCTTTCAGATAAATATTCTAAGTAGATGCAGATAGTGAGTCCCGGGTGGTGGACAAAGTGAGGCTGTGGTGGGATATGGAACCTGTAAATACCACACACACACACATACACACACACACACACACACACACACACACACACGCAGACACACACACACATACACAAACACAGACAAACACACAGACACAGACAAACACACACACACACACACACACACACACACACACACACACACACACACACACACACACACACACACATACACAAACGCACACACACACACACACACACACACACACACACACAAACACACACTCCTGCACCACCATACTTGTAACCTACTATACGTTTCAGTGCCGGACAGACGGTGTTTTTCGTAAATATCTCTTAAACGAATCGTTGTATCAATATAATATTTCAGCACACTGTCTTTAACACCCGGGCGTAATTTATCGCTGACATACCATATTACTATATGTGTTATGTTAGGAGTTTACTGAGTGATATTAAGCCTAATCCAGTCATCATATCTAAGGCGTTATAGAGAATCGGACGAGTGTGGGGTACTCGTGTAACCCCTCCACCAACACCCCGAAATCCCCCCACCATTCCTTCCTTCCCTACCCCAATATCTCATTATCCCCCTCCCCGTTTCACTCTTCACCCCCCTATATACACCATCCCCCTTCCATTTTTTATTTTTTTTATGACAGTATGTACAGTATATACGTATCGTTCATTAGTAATATTGTTTAATACAGTTACCGTTGTGTGTGGACATGAAAACCAGAGTGGGTCAAATGACCATTAAAGCAATAGCTAATCCCGTTGTTAATGGCCGTATAGCCGGATAATAACCCACGTGTCTAAGGCCACCAGAAAAATGATTAATTTTGGTTTTGGGCAACCAAATATAATCGTTCATGGTTGCTTCATGTGTTCTTTACCTTTTTAAATAACCATTATTGGTATAGTGAAACCAGTACAGCTGGTTGCTATAGGATAGGCCCCTTCACAAGCCCAGGCCCCGTGTAGGCATAATCTGGGTTGGAAGGGTCAATTCCGTGACGTTCATCAGAAGTAAATAAAATTCAAATCTGGCGCTGTACTGATAGTGGAGCCACCTGGTGGTGGTGAGGTGAGGTATTAAGCCCCTCCTCCGCTGAATACCGCTCGTCCACTCTGTCGCGGAACACATTTCAGTCAACATCTACGCTCCTCGCTGCTACGCTATGGTATTGTTTCACGTGTTCCTGCTAATATTTTCTTTTGTGTTCTAGTGGCTAGCCTGCTTTGGCAGATGTATCGTGTGTGTATTCTAGGAGGGTTTTAGGTGTGTATGGGGGTTTTTTCTTCGTTAGGACTTAGTTCCTTTTTCCTTAGCGAAGGGGGGTTTTTCAGCCCCTTTGTTCGGAGTTTTTCTCCGTTTTTCCCCCCTTTCACCTTTCCTCCTGCCACTAGTACATTCTTCGTGTGTATTTTATCGGGGTTTCTGGGGTTTTTAGCGAGGTTAGTGGGCGCCACGTGGGACTTCACCCCACGTGGTGAGCACATGGGGTCTTTGCAGCCCTTCCTCTTGCCTTCCCCGATTATTATGTGTCCCCTCTCGGTAAAGGGGAGTGAGAATTGTGCTCTGGTTCTCTCTTCCTCTCCCAGGCGGGGGTTTTTTATTTAATTTTGGGTGTTTTTCCAATATTTGTAGCCTGGAGTGTTTCTTCTCAGGCTAGCTTGTTGGGGGCTACTTTTCGGGGTTTTTTCCCCTTCCCTGTCCTGCCTCCCTTCCTCCTGCCACTAGTACACGTCATTTAGTGTATTTTTCCTCGGGGTTTTTTGGTGTTAGCGAGGTTTTTTCCTCCCCACGTGGGGCTCTTTCCTCCCCACGTGGTGCGGGGGTAGGACTACTTAGCCCCTTATCGTTGTTTCCCCCGAGTGTGGTTTAGTGTTACGTGGGGTGGGGGGAGCGAGGATTGTGCCAGGTTCTCGTTTCCCCTTCCCAGCGTATTTTTGGGGTTTTTTCTGGTGTCTTCCCAGTTTGTTTGTTACCCTGGGAATTGCCCATCAGGCTGTCTGTGCCTCTCCTTTGGGGCCTGCAGACCAGAGGTTCTTTCTCATCCCCCGCGGGGGAGGGGGGGGGGTGGTTTCCCGGGTTGGTGCGTGTGGGGTTTTTTGTTTGGGGTTCGTTCCCGGGTCCGAGGGGGCTTGCTATCCCCCTCTGCCCGTGTCCTATTATTTTTGTTTGTGTCTTTGTACGCATGGCTTCACGTGTTAACCCCTTTTTTGTGAGTTTTTCTCCCGCAGTCTGGCCACCAGCATCGTTCGCCCCACGCACCCTGCTTCACCCCCTAGGCTTGCGACCCTTTGGTGTGTAGTGTGGAAGGCTGTATGTTGTGTTTTTCTCTGCACATGGTGCGAACACGTGTGCGTGTTTAGCCCCTTGTGTGGGGATTTTCCCCGTGTGTGTGTTGATTGGTGTGTGCGCTCACGCTGTGACTGTCTTCCCCCGTGTGCGGTGAGTACTTGTTTGGGTTTTTTCTCCTCGGGTTTTTTAACCCTGTGGGGAGTGAGGTTTTTTATTTGCACGTGTCCCTTCTACTCTGTGTCTTGGGACCTCTGCACCCTTTTGGTGTTTTTCCTTGTCAGCTCTTTTAGTGTCTTAGGATATTATTCTGATAATTTTGCCTGCACTTCTGTAGCTGCCTTACCAAGCAACGTTTTACTCACTACACCTGCTTGACTTCTTGCTACTACTGTACTGTTCTTGTCTGCGTTGTAGCATTCTTCTTCGTGCAGTACTGTTTTTTCAACATTCAGTACCTTCTCACATTTCAGTACAGTTTTTTATAGTTATGCGGTAGGGTAGTAAGACTTTCTATCTTTCTTCTTACATAACTCTTACTTTGTGCTTGCCCTTATTGGGGGTAAGAGAAGCTTATTACTTTCTGGTAGAGTAACAAGTTCCTCCTTTTAAACCCTCTCCCCCCTTGGGTTTCCTAGGGTCTACTCTCGGCTTTTGGGGACCGTGTTTGCGGGGTTTTTCCCCAGCAGTGTGGGGGTGAGTATGTGTGGTTTAGTGTTTTGCCTTGGGAGTTAGTGTTTTCCTCCCTCGGGGTGTTTTGTGTTTTTCCATGTGTGTACACGTGGGTTCACGTGTTAACCCCCTTTTTTCTCCCGCAGTCCACTTGTGCCTTGTGTGCTTCTTCTGGCTGCACCGTGAGGTTGTTCCTCGACGTGCATCACCACTGTTCACCCCGCACATGCTTCTGCACTCCCAGGAGTACGTTCCTGCTACGTGCCTCTCGAGGTCACAGAGGATCTAACTCCTAGCACCCCTCCGAGTCCCCATCGCCTTCCCTGGATGGTTCTGTGCCTCCCTTCCATGGTTTCCCACCATTCCCGGAAGCGAGCCAGACCACCACGCTGGCCCCCCTGGCTACCTGACCGGTACCAGGACCCAGCAGGGAAGCTGCTTCGTCTCCCCCATGAGCGAGCTCCTCGAGCCGCTCTCGGGGGTGCAAGCACGAGTCCAGGAGGAGGTCTCGCCCTCAGGTCCACAGGGTTTCGGGTCCCTAGCACCCCGAGAGGCCTCCTCTCCTTCCTTTAGTCGGCTCTGATAACCCCCCCGAGGTTTCCACCTCAGCAGGGGGGGGTCAGACCGTCGGGCTGCACCCCTGGTCACCTCCCAGGTACCAGGGCCCAGCAAGGAAAGGCTCCTTCTCCCACGCGGACGCGCTCAAAGAGCCGCTCCCGAGGGAGCAAGTGTAGCACCAAATGCAGGTCCTCCTCAGCTAAGGACCCGGTGGGTACCGACTGACGAACCTGCAGGTCCCTGCCAACTAGGCTCCGACCACAGCCTAGGGACCTACCCATGCACAACCTAGTACCAAAGAGCAGGTCCCTCTCAGCCAAGGACCCGGTAGGGTACTAACTGACAAACCTGCTAGGACCTGGCCAGCTAGGGGGCTACCCAGGCACAACCTAGTGCCAAGAACAGGACCTTTTCAGCCCAGGACCCGGGGGGGTACTAACGGGCAAGCCTGCTAGGACCTAACTAGCTAGGCTCCTACTACAGCCTAGGGTGCTACCCATGCACGACCTAGTGCCAACAGCAGGACCCACTCAGCCAAGGACCCGGTAGGGTCCCGACTGATAAACCTGTTAAGACCTGGCCAGCTAGGGTTCTACCCATGCACATCCTAGGGCCAAGAGCAGGACCCGCTCAGCCAAGGACCCGGTAGGGTACTGACTGACAAGCCTGCGAGGACCTGGCCAGCCAGTCTCCTCCACTATCTAGGGGCTGCCTATGCACAACCTAGCACCAATAGCAGGACCCGCTCAACCAACAACCCGGGAGGGTACTGACTGAGAGGCCTGCTGGGACCTAGCCAGCTAGGCTTCGACCACAGCCAAGGTTCTACCTGTGCACAACCTAGGGGCTACCTCGGGCTCAGCCAAGGCGCTACCTATGCACAACCTAGGGCGCTACCCGGGGCTCAACCTAGTGCGACATGGTCCTCAGCCTAGGGGCTACCTGGACCTGAACCTAGTGGCTACCTGGACCTGAACCTAGTGGCTAGCTGGACCTGAACCTGGGGTCCCAGCCTAGGGGGTACCCAGCCTAGGGGGTACCTGGGACTCAGCCTACGGCAGCTAGTTCATGAGAGTTTGTAACACACGGCCTCTTTGCCGCGTGAGGGAAATAGGAGAGCGAATGCGATAACGTTTCAAAACGTTCTCAGAACTGTAACAACACTCAAACTCGGAGGTTTTTCCAGTCACTGGCCTCCCTGACAGTGACGTTTTTACGTCCCTCTTTTCCCGTAATGATTCGCAGGTGGTCACCAGGGTTCTCCGAAACGTGAATCATTCTTTACCAAGAACGAGACACCCTACCCTGTGCTGACGTAGGTTTTCAATGGAGGTATGTCTTCCAGCGGTGGGGCAACTGTGGGTCCCCCATAATTTCCCACAGGTAACTGCTTGACCCACCAGTCTTCTGTTCTGCTTGGCTGGAAGGTTTTCAAAGTAGTTTCCTCACCTCTCGGTGGTCCTTACCAAATTCAAACAAACCATTGATAAACTATATGGCTCCGGTTGTTGCCTACCGTCCTACCAAGCTGCACATGTCACTCTTGGTGTCATGTCCAAGCTCTCAAGGATGATATTACAGCTACCCTAGTCCTCGCCTCGGATCACCTGTTTTGTATCCCCATAACAGGGGGACATGGAGCAGCAAGATTTGTGTCTTGTACACCATACTCACTCAATGGGGGCTTCTTAACTACGTCCTTAACCTTTCATCGCACACATTCCACTTAGGGGATGGGGGCGAGGGGATATTGGGGCTTCAGCTTTCCCTGGTCGATGCCTTGTATTAGTGCTCAGGACGGTCCTGGCGTTACACTCTCGACACTGTCCCAGACAGCCTCGTGAGATTTAAGGTTCGCCTCATTCCCTAGTGGGGGAGCCGGCCGATTATGTGCCACCCCACAGCCCCACTATTGCAACGGTTCCCGTTCCTGAACCCGCCCTTCTCACCTTCCCTGCCGCGTCGCCGGTAGGGGACTCGAGTCCACCTGGGGATTTTGGAGCCGTTCCCGTTCCCCCAATCTCTCTGGTTCTCGAGTCCCCGGGGGGCACCCTGGCGGAGGAGCTGGCTGCCTCTCCTCCCCCTTTCCCGTCGCCTCATCCTGTGGACGACGGGTACCTTCCCTACTCTTGGTCCTTTCTTCCTTCGTCCTGAACTCACTCTTCAGAGGAGGTCAGACGGGTGCGTAGTCTCCCGATCCTTCTCAACCAGAGGTTTGGGTAAGGAGGCACGACGGGCTAGTGAAGCGGGAAGCGGACGAACTTTTTGGTTTGTCCGTAGGCCACGCGCCCTTCCCCACCTACCATGGTGGAGGCGGGGGGACCCGTTCCTGGACCTGCTCTATCCGAGTCCCCGCGGGGAGCGGGTACGGGATCTGGGGGGGGGGGGCGGGACATCCACCTCATCCTTCAAGACGAGGTATCTGTTCCACTCGCTCTCCCTCACCCCCTGTGTTGCAATGGGGACTCCGCCCACCTTACCACAGGGTCCCCGTGGGAGACAGAAAAGGGGGAGGGTACGCCCGAATGGAAAAGGTCGGACGACTTACCTTCTGTCACCAGACATCCCTTACGTCATCTCCATTCTGTACAGTCTCATGTTTAGAACATCTTGGTGTTTCTTTTCTCCTCTCGGGATATTTTACCCGAACCTAGGCCATAGCCTAGGTTCGGAGGACCCTAACAACAAAAATGGGGGGGGGGGTCCTCGACCCCCTGGCCCATCCCCTCGAGGGTGTCTTTAAAGACTTACGACTTGTAACACTTTCTGGTTTTAACCGAAAGTTGTCCGTATATAATGATAATAAATTATATGCGTAACAACCCTTCCACAGTAGCTACCACCCTAGCTTTGGGAAATCGCTTTACGATGGTCGGCCACCTCCACTGTTCGCCTCACGCACCTTGCTTCACGCCCAAGGGTTACGACCCTTTGGCGCGCGGTGTGTGCCGCCCCGGGGCTGAGCTGTGTCGGGAGACACCCGCCTCTGCCCGCACCCAAAACTCCCCCGCCCTTGCCTCCTTTCGTAACACGGGGACTAGGGCCTGGAGAATGGCGGGCCCAGACTCCCTCCTGGCCCTTCACTGCGTCCTTTTCCTACCTGACCTTCTAAGGGGTTCCTCTGGAGGTTTGTCACCTCCTCCAGAAAGCTCTCTTCCTGCTCGCCTTAGCTACAGGGTACAGGGCCTCTCAGTTGGCAGCCCTTACCCGTCACACAGCCTTTTCATCTGTAAGCCCTAACCTTACTTCTTTAACTATCCCCCCCTCTCCCGCTTTCCTGGCTAAGAACGAGCAGGCTGACGACAGGATTGGCCCTCTCGCAGTACCCTCGTCCCTGAGGGCTGGAAGTTTCCACCCCCTCTGGCCAGTCCACGCGTTTCTACATACGTGGAGGCGATGAGAGGGGCTTCTCCGGACCACCTCTTCTACAACTCTAGGTCCGGTAACCCTCTTTTCCCTAGGTCAATCGGATGGGTGACTGGATATATATATTAAACACAGGATTACTGCATCCTTGTGTCCTCCTTCATCCTCTCGGGATCGCATGACCTGAGCCGGGGCCATAGCCCTAGCTCAGAGGACTTTAATAACAAAGGGGGGGGTGGGGGTGGGGGGGGGGCCGGGGGCACCCCCTCTCCTGTACCTGACCCCTCGAGTCTGCCTATATAGACTTTAGTTGGTTAACAATTCTGGTCTATAACAGAATAGTCTACGGTATATACTAAAATAAATTACATTGTTATGGAATTCTTGTGTATTTATTTTCCAAACAATTACTTTACTACGATGAGTGACAGGAGATATTATTACACAGGATATCTGGATCCTAGTGTCCTCCATCATCCCCTCGGGATCACATTACCTGAGCGAGGGCCATATCCCTAACTCAGAAGACTTGAATAAGGGGGGGGGGGAGGGGGGGGGGGTTGCCATGGGCACCTCCCCCCCTCCTCTCCTAGGCCCGAACCCTCGAGTCTACCTATAAAGACTTTATGTGTAACAATTCTGATCTATAACAGAATGGTCTACGGTTATATGGTATAAGCTACTTCTCCCCCACCACGGCGTTTCTCCTAGCCAGTGTCGGGAGGGGCGTTAGCTGCTGCCTCACCGGGCTCGGTTACCTTTCCTGCCCTCCGCTCTCAACCACTCTTAACTAGCACGTGATTGCCTCCACCTCACCTCCCACCTACCGCATCGCATGCTTAGCAACCAGCTGTACTGGTTTCACTATACCAATAATAGTGCATTTGTCGCGGCTTCTAGCCGCTTAAATTGTATTTATTGGTTTGTGAAACCAGTACAGCTTCTACTGTCCCACCCACCTCCCGATGCGGCAGGCACTCACTTCTTTCTCATTGGAGTGGACGAGCGGTATTCAGCGGAGGAGGGGCTTAATACCTCACCTCACCACCACCAGGTGGCTCCACTATCAGTACAGCGCCAGATTTGAATTTTATTTACTTCTGATGAACGTCACGGAATTGACCCTTCCAACCCAGATTATGCCTACACGGGGCCTGGGCTTGTGAAGGGGCCTATCCTATAGCAACCAGCTGTACTGGTTTCACAAACCAATAAATACAATTTAAGCGGCTAGAAGCCGCGACAAATGCACTAATTTATGCCTTAATTGAATATTCACAGTTACCCCCCAGTCCGAGGCTATGACTCAAGTAGTGACAGGGTAGAAACCATTGACTGCCGAGGCGCACCTATTAGCAATTTTGTCCATTTGCCCCCGTCGATGCAGGACAGCGTTTGTTCTTCGTCTTGCCACATTGTACAAACGTGAAAGCCAGTGATGATGAAGACGATGACGTTTTCCTTGACAGTGATTGTGAATAAATTTTGTTTTATCATGTTTGCATCATTAAATCCTACACTATTATATATATATATATATATATATATATATATATATATATATATATATATATATATATATATATATATATATATATATATATATATATATATATATATATATATATATATATATATGTAATTTGGTGTTAATATTTAATATAAAAGGGACAAGTCAGGACTGCAAACATGGACCTTCTACATACTACATGTATGTAAACATGCTGTTGTACAGTAATTGTCAAAGTGAAATACGTCTTGCCTCTATAGAATTGTACTGCACCATACTCTTAGTTAATAATCATATCTATACATAAACATCTACATAACATTCTAATATATAATACAGTGATGGGAGAAATAGGGAGGGACACGAGTGATGAGGGAGGCGAGGAGCTAGGGGGAGAAGAGGAGGAGGGAGGGGTGAGAAGGGGGGGATGTAGTTGTGGTTAGGAATTGTTTGGGAGGGTGTTGGGGGGGCCACACTTTCCTTCGAATGCGTCAATATGATTGGCTAGCTTTGTGCTATTTTTCACGAGTAAACTCCTCGCATAACACATATAGTAATATGGTATGTCAGCCATAAATTACGCCCGGGTGTTAAAGATAGTGTGTTGAAATGTTATATTGATACAACGATTCGTTTAGGAGATATTTGCGAAAAACACCGTCTGTCCGGCTCTGAAACGGATAGTAAATCCTAATATCTCCAACTTATGTGCGACAGGAAATTCAAATGATTACTTAGAGTTGGTTTAAATGTTTCGTTGTTTCGTTGTGCTGTATTGGAAGAGAAGGCTTGTGTGATGGTACCGATATCTTTAATGATCAAAGGATAATGTAAAATAACTCTAATTTGTCAGGATTTCCAGGTTAGAGAGTCAACGTGTTCTTTGCTTATAATGATTACTGACGGATTTGAAGGTATTTATTATTATGTGATGATATATTTTTAGCACACGATCTGCGTCAATTCAGGCATGTAAAAAAAATTAAAAATGGGACTTATGAACGTAAAGAAATATATATATATATACACTATTCGTCTTAGAGGTATCGTTAACAAGGTGCCTGTGACAAGAAAGAGCATTGTGGGGTAGGCTACAATTGCCACCAGGGTATTGTTAGCTTCCCTCACATCTCTCTCTTTTTTTTCTCTATTTCATTCTCTCTGTCTCTGTCTCTGTCTCTCTCTCTCTCTCTCTCTCTCTCTCTCTCTCTCTCTCTCTCTCTCTCTCTCTCTTCATTTTTTTCCTCTCTCTTTCTTTTTTTTCCTCTCTCTCTCTCTCTTCTCTCTCTCTCTCTCTCTCTCTCTCTCTCTCTCTCTCTCTCTCACTCTGCCTTACATGAAAACGTCGCACAACTTGTGGAGGAAAATTGCTTATTACCGGTGGGAAAGTTTCTGGTTCGTTTCTGGATAGGTTGATATTTTTATCTATACCTAAAACAATTCATGATATAGATCAAAGGTAAAGTTTGAGTCCTATACTGTTGCAATGAGGATTTGGGAATAATATATTACACACACACACACACACACACACACACTTTATCTATCTCTCTCGCACACACACACACACACACTCACTCTATCTCTCTCACACACAAACATACACTCACACTCTATCTCTCTCGCACACACACACACACACACACTTTATCTATCTATCTCGCGCGCACACACACACACACACACACACACTCTCACTCACTCTCTCTCTCTCTCTCTCTCTCTCTCACACACACACACACACACACACACTCTCTCTCTCTCTTCTCTCTTCTCTCTTCTCTCTCACTCACACTCTCTCTCACACACACCACCACTACCATTAACCGGCCCCAACACAAACTCCTGTAGTCCTCACAGATCAGGAAGGCAAACTTTACACCGTGACTCCACTCTAGTAAGACACACACACACTCCTTTCTTTAATTTCTGCTTCACAAGGGAATGGTGGTGCAATTTTGTCCCACTGAATTCTGTGAGCGGAGAATTAGCGGCCACATTACTGTCCTCTGGCGGGCTACAGGTAACTTTTATGTTGCTTTCTGAATTTCCTCTATTGGGCTGAGTCGTGTAGGTTATAGAGGAGAGGAGAGGAGAGGAGAGGAGAGGAGAGGAGAGGAGAGGAGAGGAGAGGAGAGGAGAGGAGAGGAGAGGAGAGGAGAGGAGAGGAGAGGAGAGGAGAGGAGAGGAGAGGAGAGGAGAGGAGAGGAGAGGAGAGGAGAGGAGAGGAGAGGAGAGAAGAGAAGAGAAGAGAAGAGAAGAGAAGAGAAGAGAAGAGAGAGAGAAGAGAAGAGAAAAGAGGAGAGGAGAGGAGAGGAGAGGAGAGAATGTGCAAAACAAACAAACACCATTCCTACTCTCCCATCCCTTTACCACTTCTGTTCTTCACTGCACCTAAGGGGAGGTGACCGAGTGGTTAGTGTTCTGGATTTGTAACCTAGAGGTCGGGAGATCGATCCTCTCAGGTGAGGGCCTGAGAATATTTGCTCTTCTGATTTGAGTTTGAGGCACTAACTATAAGGTCACCGAACGTCGTAAAACACCCTCACTGGTACCATAACAGCTGCAGTATTTGGGAATTACCCTCACTTCCCTCCCTCTGTGGCTGGGTACCAGTTCGGAAGTCGTGACGTGTGTGTGTGTGAGTAGCAGTTGACCTGGGCCACAGTAACGGGCTTGATGAAGCCTATGTTCAGTGTAAAAAAAAAGATATATAAAAAAAAAAAAAAAAAACCTTCCTCAAAGTGATCGCAGTAGATGTTTGAGTGTATAATTTATATTGTTGATCTAATAAGTTCTTCTCTAATGGCGTTTTCATGTTCAAAAAGTTACCGACCGAGGTAGGAATGTTTACTGGCGGCGTTATTAGTAAATTAAGCTTCCTCTCAAGTGACACCGCTCCATGAAAAAAAAAAAAAAAACCCTGCTACTTCACCTCACACTCTCAAGGGATAAAACGCAGCGCCAAAGACTAATCACACACTCTCAAAGGGTAAAACGCAGCGCTAAAGTCTCATCACACACACACACACACTCCCCTTTTGCCTTCAGCTAACTAATCCATGAGTAAACCAATAGCAATCCTTCCTGTATACATAGAGTGGCTTCCATTAGTCAGTCTACCTTTCTTCTTCCTGTCTCTGATTTCCTGATACTGGGGTGTACGTATACTGTGTCCAGGTATTTCGGGGAATTTTATCAGATACGCTTTGCATTTGTACATGTTTGTTATGCATAGATATAATTATATATATGAAAATACATATAATCTTATATTTACCGTATTTTATCCATTTCTTAGCTTTCTATTCTCTAGTAACGGCTACATAATGCCAAACCTTCCACAGAGGCAGTACAAAATAATGTTAACGCAACTGTGATAAGTACCGTACTATACTACACAAATGTATACTAAAATGTAAAAATATCCATATGAAAAGACAGGGTATTATCAAATTTTCAGATTTACTGTGAAGAAAGGGTAGAGTAGAGTACCTCCCCTTGTTTTAATAATAACATTGGCGGAGGATTGATGCGGGAGATGAAGAAAATAATGTTGTGTGCGTGGTGTGGTGGGATGAGGGCGTGTAGGATGATAAGGGGAACAGTTGGGTCGTTGTGGTGTGCTGGGGCGCCTCTGCTGCTGCCAACCCGTGCGTTAAGAGCCCCCGCAGAATTTTTCTTTATCTAAGAATAATGGGAAGGGGCGGCAAGATTGTAATATTTTGCCTTCGGTTGGTTTATTACAGAATGCATAAATAATATAGTGTATTTTTCAAGGCAAGATATTTTCAAATATAATAACTTAAGTTTATTGGTGATTATTAATATGTTTATCATAAAATCAACATGTCAGAACATCTATCTGAAATTCAATATCCTTTTACAAGGACAATTTTTGCTAACAGTCTTCAGAGTGTAACATTAATAGAGAAGATTATTGTAGTGTATAATATATTTATGATATTACTTAATAATCTAATTAAAGAAGCATGAGTTTTGTTTTCATGCTTTATAATCGAGACCTTTTCTTAATGTTTATGGAGGCTGTTTATTGAGAGCTAATAGCCATTTGTGTCGATGGCATTTTCAAACGACAATGGATGGGGTCCTCTCCACAAAATGCTTCGTAAACTGCATGCGTTATATTCTTTATACACGATATTAAAACATTTGTGGTATCGGAATATTGTGAACTCTGTCCCCCTCTCCCATAATTTCATACGGGGTAAAAGTTAGTTTTTGAGCGTTCCACCAGGGTACACCACAGACACGTCATTACATTTTCTCTCCCCATGAGGGCCGGGAGAGCAGATCCTTTTACCCTCATGCTCAGGTTAGCCACACCACTACCACTACTACCACCACAACTACCACAACTACCACCACTACCACCTTTACCACCACTACTATTACCACCACCATACCACCAGTACTACTACCACCACTACCACCACCTTTACCACCACCACCACCACTACCACTACCACCACCATTACCACTACCACCACCACCCCCACCACCACCACCACCTTTACCACCACTACCACTACCACTACCACCACCACCACTACCACTACCACTACCACCACCACTTCCCAGTATTACCAGAGCAATTGAGAGGATTATATTAGATCATGAGCCAACTATGTCAACTTTTCTATATTAAATCATCTTCTCGCTTGGTGCTTTGAGTGGGTCTAATTTTCTGGTCTTTACCTGTGATTTAAAACCTCTTCCCAGCGCTTCATAATAATAATAATAGAACCTACATCATAATAAATACGCTTTAGAACCACTTCCACGTAAGTTAAAATCCCTTCGCTGCACTTTAAAACCTCCTTCCCCCCGGCTTTAAAACCCCGACCCACTTCCCAGGATAAACGCAGTGATTATGATAATATGAAAACGGCCGTATTCTTAGTCCTCTCGTGTGATGTATAGGAGAGGATGGTTAAGGCCCCGATTCCCAAAGGATGCTTGCTGCTCGCTTACACCACCGCCTCAATTTTCGCTTCGTGTGGGAGGGAGGGAGGGAGTGCATGAGGGAGGGAAGGAAGGAAGGAAGGAAGGACGGGTTGGGTGTATTAATCTGAGTTAAGTTGAGGAAGGTCTGCTTTAGGGATGTTGGGTTGGTCGGTGATAATTATGAAGTGTGTGTGTGTGTGTGTGTGTGTGTGTGTGTGTGTGTGTGTGTGTGTGTGTGTGATATGAAGTGTGTGTGTGTGATATGAAGTGTGTGTGTGTGATATGAAGTGTGTATTGAGTGTGATATGAAGTGTGTGTGTTTGTGTGTGTGTGTGTGTGTTATATGAAGTGTGTGCGTATGTGTGTGTGTGTGTGCAAATGATATGAAATCTGTATATACGTGAATATGTCTGTGTTTCTGTTAATGATAATATATACGGAATATGTCTGTTTTGGAGTGCTATCAATTTAAGATTAGTTACACAGTACAGATTGTGTGTCTGTCAAATGCACTATATCTGTTCTTCTACTTTAACCTGCCCAGAATCGTTCTTGAAAATCGGTTCAGTACGCTACGCTTTAGATATCTTGTTTACAGACAGAATAGACAAAAATATAGGACGTTTTGTGTTATAACTCAGACTGCACTTTACCGATCGCCTTCAAGTTGGTTATAATTCTTTCTTGGCCCATATTATCCTACAAACCTAAATAATATAATAATCCATTGAAATATTTTGCTTACAGACAGACAGACAGATAAACGGAGGCAAACACATAACCCCCTCCAACTTCACTGACGGATGTAAAAACTTGTGAGTGAATGAGATGCTGCAGTAAATGGGACTCCCTTTCCTAGACCACCTCAGTCAGCCTCAGAACACACCCAGGACTCACTTATTAAATTTATACCGTTTCCTGATGGGACACTTTGTTTATGTGTGTGTGTGTGTGTGTGTGTGTGTGTGTGTGTGTGTGTGTGTGTGTGTGTGTGTGTGTGTGTGTGTGTGTGTGTGTGTGTGTGTGTGTGTGTGTGTGTGTGTGTGTGTGTGTGTGTGTGTGTGTGTGTGTGGCTAAGTTTGGCCTAACTTGTTAAACTTGGCTAACGATTATGGCACTCCTCCAACGAGCGATAAAGCAAATTTGTTAATAAATGGAACAAAATTGTTAATATTGTGAAGTTGCTTTAATTTCATGTATATTTAAACCCCTTTTCGCTGATGCGGATTATCTATAAATAAATATAACCTTTGTGTCCGGGTATAGGGCTAACACACGTCTATTCAGTGACATCCTTGTTATGTCATATCTCAGTACATCGTCATAGGTACAGTCATGAGCACTAACAAGTATACAGCTTTGGTTGAAGCTTTGAACCAACAAACTAATTCCAATGGAGATCTTATTGTGCATTTATTTATTGTTTCTATGTATTCTAAGCACGCCTGAATACTTATTAGTGTTTGTGACTGTACACTCGGATACCATAGTCTCTAGCTTACCTGACTCGAAGCAGGAGGGAGAGAAAGAGAAAGGGGATGGGAGAGAAAGGGAGATGGAGAGAGATGGAAGGGGAGGGAGGGAGAGAGAAAGAGGCGAAGGGAGAGAGGCTACACACATCTCCAACCAATGGAGGCTTTGGGTGGGCTGTCATCCACAAACCACCTGCTTCAGATCTCGGGCTTCGACTCAGGTGAGCTAGAGATTGTGGTGCGCTACTGTACAATCACGATCAAAAGTCCTGTCTCTGGTGAAATAAAGTGACCATTTGAGTGAATCTTATGAACCATATTACAAAGACCAAAGGATACATAGTTTTATATCACCACATATTTCATTCGAAGATGTTGACAGGACAAATGAACGTCGTGACTGTACCATACAATTTTTTTTTTTTTTCATAATACTAATATGTTAAGTTAAAACCAATCTATATATATATAAACCATTGTTGATACTTTCTCTTTGTTACATCCGTAGCATCAGACTATTTCACACAGGGTCAGAAAATGGTGAGAAATGTTTGACAGAGTGTACAAGAAGAAAATAATAATGTTTGTGGGTTGTTGCAAGCGAGCGAGCGAGCGAGTGAGAGCGAGAGAGGACAGGGTGGGGGAGGGGTGAGAGAGAGTGAGGGGGTGAGAGAGAAAGGGGGAAGGGGAGAAAGGGGGAGGGGGAGAAAGGGGGAGGGGGAGAAAGGGGGAGGGAGAGAAAGAGAATGGGGATGGGAGAGAAAGGGAGATGGAGAGTGATGGAAGGGGAGGGAGGGAGAGAGAAAGAGGCGAAGGGAGAGAAAGGCGAAGGGAGAGAGAGAGGGAGAGAGAGAGAGAGAGAGAGAGGGGGAGGGAGCGAGAGAGGGGGAGGGAGAGAGATAACAACACCCAATGATAAGGGAAACTTGTATAGGTGAATACAAGGGAGAGGAAAGAATTATGGTGTGAAAAGAATTTAAAAGGTTGGTTGGTTGGTTGGTGGAAATCGGAACAGAGGAACGACGGGAGGACAAAGTGTGAAAACCAAAAAAGACACACCTGAGGAAAGAGGAAAAAAAAAAAATCTATATACACACAGGAGACAACTTAATTAAGGACCCTGTGATCATGTATGAAAATTGAAGGCTTCCCATTCCAACTAACTATGCCACGAAACAAGCTCCTTCCCTATAGGTGGTGGTGTCTCGTGGCAATATTTGTAGACCTCTATTATATCTCCAATTTTCTCACTACATACACCACTGCCCTAGAGCTTCTGTGTTAAAAAAAATAATAATAAAAAAAATAAAAATAAAAAAAAACAACGGACCAACATATTTTCATTTGTGAGCTAACATTTACAGTGGCTTGCATCCTAACCTTTCACAGAGTGTTTTCATGTTAGACTTTCGTATTTTTTTCTCTCTCTGAGGAAAAAATTTCTTGGCAAGTGCATAGATTTCCAAGTGATAATATGTGTATAATTCAAGACAAATCAATGCTTGCACTAATATGTATAATTTTGTATACATGTATGTATGTATGTATGTATGTATGTATGTATGTATAATTTTCTGTCCGGTTCGTAGGATAAATGGGATGTGAGGAGCAAGGTGCTTTATTTGTCCAACAGCATTTTACAAAGATTCTTTTGAATGAACTAAACTAAGTAATTAGATCTTAAAGCGTATTAATTCTGTAATAACACATCGTAATATAAATATCTGCTCACTGCTCCCACTTATATTCCAACCAAAAATCAAGTTGTCAAATACAAACAAGTCATATAATTCTGTTTGGTGACGCTCCAATATCATTATGCTGATGTGTTAAGGTTTTGGGATTCTAAAATTGTATCGCCTCAAGAAAAACTTTCAGGATTTTATCGAGCTTTAAACATTTAATAATCTTGAATGCTTCCCACACAACACGACAACTATTTTCATAATGCCAAAATGTGTTTACGGAGAAGTCAGTGTATCTTTATTAAGACTGTGCAAACTAACCGCATAACTTTGGAGTGACATAGCTTAACTAGTGGCATATTTTCACTAATCTCGGAGTTTTATCAGCAGAATTAGCCACCAACACGTACAGTATATTATTATTTAGTTGCCTTTCACACCACACCTTGAGTCAGTTCAGAAGGATTCGTTTGAGTGAGTTCCTTCACATAAATTTATATATATGGACAGCACGAGAGGTCATTAAAGTAATCAAAAAGAGATTACCTCTATATGGAACACACAAACATAGCAATAAACTTCCTTGCCCACCCTCTCTCTCTATATATATATGTATTAAGGGATCTGTGATATATGTACTGTAGTCGACCAATGGGAGGTTACGGATTCCTTCAAACCGTCTCACACAACAGCACTTACTCATGGGAATGTTGTTTCGTGCAATAGTCTGGAGGAATCATCAGTAATATATCACCAACCAACCAACCAACCCGACAGCATCACAGCTCCTCTAACGTCAAGTATATACAGAGTGGTGTGCTGAATATGACAGTCCTTGTATCATGATAATATAAATAACTTCCTCCCGGCAATTCACACCAAGGCAAGAAAATAAAAATGAGTCCCCTTTCCAACGTCGACCATCAATTGACAGGAGTGCTTCTAGTGACCGTGACCATTACATTATATATTTACACTTATAGTATATATAGGCTATTTACACACGGTGGTATATTTACACTAGGTTACTAACACTTACAGTACAAGTTATTTACACACGGTGGGTTATTTACACTAGATTACTAACACTTACAGTACAGGCTATTTACACACGGTGGGTTATTTACACTAGATTACAAACACTTTTAGTATGGTATAGGCTATTTCTTGGGCGAAAGATAAGAGTCTACCATAACAATGTATTGATTTATATACCGTATATATGGGGCCGGTGATATATATATTATGAGTCGATTAAAGTGGAGAATCTCTTGTTGGTGAAATGGATGGTCTGTGATTCCTCCCAAGCCATGACAGGAAACAGGTGCCATTAATGTTTGTTACTTTTATGAGGGATCGGTTTCGTGGCGTAGTTGTACCCTCAATAAAACTCTCCCTGTTAAATTGGAGGCTGGTGATTCGTTCGTCCACTCTTTGCTATGAAATATTTACATCTACTGAATTAAGCACAATGTTATGTTGCCCTCCACTTCACTTCTTCTTCAACAACACTATCACTAAAATGAAAAAAAAAAAAAAAAAAAAAAAAAAAAAAAAAAAAAAATAATAATAATAAATAAATAACATGGGATTACGAGCATTGTTAAAGTTATGGTGTTGTTATAATATAAAGGCCTACTTGTATGTTTATAAGCATAGCAATATTCTATTCGTTTTTATCCTATCTAATAAATAATGACGATCATTGTACTCATGCGTCAGTGATCATCAAAAGGTAATGGCACTGGTTTGGTTGTAATGTTGTGTGTGTGTGTGTGTGTGTGTGTGTGTGTGTGTGTTTCTATTGTAATGGACTCTCTTGTGTGTGTGTGTGTGTGTGTGTTTCTATTGTAATGGACTCTCTTGTGTGTGTGTGTGTGTGTGTGATTTGTGATTCCCATAAAGTTCTTACTCGTGTTTATAGTTAGGGATTGTGGTGTGTGTGTGTGTGTGTGTGTGTGTGTGTGTGTGTGTGTGTGTGTGTGTGTGTGTGTGTGTGTGTGTGTGCGCGGTTTGCAAGGAAGAGAATAAGTGTATTGGTTTCCGTGTGTGTGAGAGAGTATGGGTTCCAGTAATAATAATGATAATAATAATAATAAAGTGTGTGTGTTAGTGTGTGTTTGATTTTTCGTGTGAATGAAGATCTGTGATTGTGCGTGGGTGGGTGTATATAAGTATGTATGTATCTATTTATTTATGTATGTATGCGCGTGTGTGTGTGTGTGTGCGTGTGCCTATACTTCCCCACACAACACATGTAAGTCTGCAGCTCTGCTTTAACCCCTCCCTCACCATCCTTCCCTCCTCACCCACCAACCAACCCTCCATCCCTTTCCTTCCTTCCTTCCTTTCTTCCTTCATCTTCCTTATTACCTCCAACTTCCGTTTCTCCTTCCTAGTAGTCGACCCACATTATTATTATTAGTATTATTATTATTATATATACCGACACATATAAATATATTTTTTTTACTCTCAATATTACTTCTACTTTATCACTCTGACCTTTTGGACTAGTTTTTTTTTCTCCCATTACTCGCCTCATGTTCCACCATCTTACTTTTTAGATCCAATCCACTTCTTATAATCTTCTCTATCGATGTTTTACCTTCCTCAAGTCTTACCCTATATTTTTGGACTTGCATCTCTCTTACTCTCTTTCTCCATCTTTTTCTCTTTCTCTCTCCCTCCCTCCCTCTCTCTTTCTCCTTCTCCCTCATCTCTCTTTCTATTTCCTTTCTCTCTTCTCTCTTTCTATTTCCTTTCTCTCTTCTCTCTCTCTCTCTCTCTCTCTCTCTCTCTCTCTCTCTCTCTCTCTCTCTCTCTCTCTCTCTCTCTCTCTCTCTCTCTCTCTCTCTCTACTTCATTTTCTACTTCATCACTTCAGTTTTTTTGGGACGCTCAACTTTTTCCATTCACTCTCTCCTTCCTTACTCAATTACTGTGTCTTTTTTGCTCCCATGTATCAGGTTTTTCCTCGCTCACTCCTCGTTTTCCTTCACCACCAACACACACTTTTTTTTTTTTTTTTTTTTTTTTTTTTTTTTGGGTAGGGTGGAAACTCAAAAACTCCATCACCATTTTCTGCTTTCCTTCACTTTCATTTCCTCCTCCTCTTGCTCCTCTTCGCTCACCTCGTCCCTATATAATATACACCAAGGCTTTTTTTTTCTCTCTCTCCTCCCTACTTTCTCCATTTCGCATAGATGACTTCTCGCCCTCCTTACATGTTAATAATCACCCTCCTCCCTTGCCTTATATACACGCCTGACTCCACTTCCTTCTTCTTATACATAACGATAACCTTCCCCTTCCTTCCTTCCTTCCCCTGGCTTACAAATCCCTCGAGTTTCGATTTCTGGATCTGAGACAGCATGAATGAATGGTAAGGGTAAGCCGTGATAGAACCTCCAATTAACGAGTACCAATGCTGAGGATTCAAACTGTATAGGGGAAGGGGAGAGACTGACAATGTTTGGTGTATGTGTAAAGAGAGTGTGGCGGCAACTGTACGGGAATTATTGTCCTCGTTAAGGTGAGATTCTATTGTTGGTGAATTGGAAGGTCTGCGATTCCTCCAAACTATGCCACGAAACAGCAGATCCCCGATATATTAGTACCAGTAAGAGCATCTGTTTCCTGGTATAGTTTGGAGGAATCAGTAGACCTCATCTATTTCACCAACACTAAAATATCCTCTTAATTAAAGTGTCCTGTGTTTAGATGATGGCCGGTACAGTGGCTACATAAACACTACATGAAGCCCAATATTGTTCCAGTCACCACCCTCGCCTAGACCAGTAAATGTCATGCATATAATATTCATCATCACGAGAGCAACATCAAGTCGTCTGAGCGCCTTACTGTCTCACCAGCAAAATAGTGTATATCTAGCATCCTCATAAATGATATTAGGTAACGCGGCCAGTGCTCATGAGTATCTAAATTTGCTGATGACAGGAAAATTGGTAAATCGTCGAAAATGTAAATTAGGCGACAGCAAACTCTGGAGGAACGAGATTTATTTTCTTTCTATACATTGACTGACTCTGCTCACCTACATTAGCTTTTAGCAAATGAACTTTATCAATGGCAAGTCAAAAGTACCGCCGCCGCACACACACACACACACATCATGGTTGACTGATACGTGTGAATCCACCCGAACCCTGAATGAAAGAACTCCATTGACGAGGCACCTGATGAGGGGAAACGTGTTGATGGTACGGACGGTAAGTAATGATGCTTCTCATATTGGTAATGGGATACTGTACGTAGTTTGTGTTCTTTATCGGATATTAATGTTGGTTGTCTGGAGTTAATATATTTGTTGTTCTTGATGTGGTCCAGAGTGTTACCAATACATATATGCTGTACATACACAAAGTTTGAGACTCCTTTTTAGGTACACATACTCATACACAAAGTTAAAACTCAAACTTATGTACACACACACACACACACACACACACACACACACACACACACACACACACAGAGACAAACACTCACATAAGTACGACGCAATTCTACTGAATGGTCTAAAAATATCTGTGTTTCTACGAACTGAACAAAACATTCACATTCATGTTATGTTCTAAATGGACCCGGGATACATCGCTGTTGCACTCAGGTTTGTTGTAATTCTTCTAAGGAGCTTACAGAAAAATGGTGCACATTTCCTGAATATATATTAAAGAGTGGATGAATAGGATGGCAAACCAGTGGCTTCGACTAGGAAGAATTTGGAATTTTTCGATTTTATTTTAAAAGTCCATCTCACTGTAAATGTCAGCTTGTTATCTGAACTGACTGAATGTATTTCCCTACAAAAAAAAAGTTAACAAAATAACATGGCAGTAGGATCAGATATGTATGTATGTGACGGTGAATTGTAGCAGAGAACGAGTGATTTTTTAGCTGTGTAATGGTGGTGGTGGTGGTGGTGGTGGTGGTAGTGGTGGTGGTGGTGCTGGTAGTGGTGGTGGTGGTGGTAACTTTGGTAGTGGTGGTGGTGGTGGTGGGTATGACAAATCACACAGGGAAGGTAAGAGTGATGTTGTGGTGGTGATGTATTGTACTACACTTGTAATAAATAGGTTGAGTGTTGAGCATTGTTGGCTGTGTAGTGCTTTATACAAATAGACGGATGGTGATATGAATAAATGTTAAAAGTGAACAACAATATCGAAAAATGTGAAAATATTTATTCAAGTATATGCATGCATCAGTCAATAAGTATAATACGTGAAATAATACAAACCAAATATAATAGGAATAAATATATTTGGTAAACATTCACGAAAAAAAAGGAAATGTAGTGATAAAATATAAATAACGCTGCTACCAGAGTCTGAGAATAACATAGTGCCTGGAGGTGAACTGTTCTCAGAAGGCTACCTACAGTTATTGTGCTTTTTCTCTCCCACATCCCTATACTTTTCCTGAGATTCCTGTTATACTCTGCTATAATGTATACACTTATGTGCAAGTAGAAAGAATCTGAGTGATGCATAAATGTGCTGTTGTGTGTTATCTCTTAATTAATGGTCACAGTTCAAGCAGAACAAGAAAATAATCAATGAAGTTCAAGAAACGTGAACACAGACCTGCACCACAATCATTGATAATGGATGTTCCACCTTCCTTTTCCACAGACAAGCCCAAGAGTTTAGAAATCTGGCAAAAGGCGTACCGGCACTCTCTCCAACCTATTCCTTCACGCCCTCCCATCCTCCCCAATCAATATCACGATCATCTCCATTGCAGATGACCGAGAAATATCGCACTGCAAACTTCAAGCCAACAAAGCCACTAGCAATTAGCGACTATGTAGACACAGTTTCAAACTCTGGTTGACCTACAATAACATTTCCGCATCATATACATAATTATCAATGAAACTATCGACCCTAGACGGATATAAACACAACTAACAACTCCCGTTTAATTAACAGTAACGCAAAGATACTCAGTCTCTCCCTGGACCCCCTCATGACCTCTCTATACAACACATAAATACTCTATACAACACAAACACTTAAAGCCAAACCATCACCACAATTCAAAGCACAAGTAACATTCACAAGCCAACCATAAGGAGAACTATAAACCACCCTTGTTAACAACCAGCTCAACAACATGTACACATAAACTGCACACGCCCAAGTCGAGTTCAGGCCACCTCAAAAAATCAACAGACAAAGTTCATGCAACACATAACAAAGCACCCAGAACAATATCCGGCTGCTCGAAGTCCACCACAAACATCAGTCACTTTCACCATGACCCAAAAATCTCCCCAGTACAAAACCACCTATATATGAGAGTAGTTGGGTTGATCTTGCTACCATCACAGAGCCTCTACCACCCATGCAACTTCAAGCTTCATCACCCTTCCACGAAACGGAATATCCACCACAGCGCCATTCTCCTGAAATATTATTATCAAATTGCTTCACCCAACCACAAACACGACCCCCTCCGGACACACATGCAAAATAATACATGTGTCTCTGCCATCTTAAATTATCCAACCCACTATCATATTCCAAGAAAGCCTCAAATCTTTTACAACTTCCGAATTATCCATCCATGAAAAAGTCAGAGTACATCTTGCCACACTGAAATTTACAACAGCCTCCACCTTCCCTCAGTGAACACCAGCACGCACTACAACCAACACAAAAGCCCTGCTGCCCACTCTGTAATAAAACACTACACACACGCACACACTTTTACAGGAAGTCTACGCTATATTCTCAACACAGACAGACAATGCTTCAACAAAACCCACTGGAAATAATCTCTTGAGGAAACCGGTAGGAGTTGCCGGTATTCTATAGATAGAGACCACAGGGTTAACGACGATGTAATCTGAAACTATATAAAGAAAACCTATAACGACAGGTAATATGATAAGTGTCACGAACCTCAATCATTGGTGAGATTACTATCCTATACCTGCCAACAAAATAAATGCCCCTCAATAACAGAACGAGGAAATATATACATTCTTTTTATTATCTTATTTTTCACAAACATACAAACACCCAGACAGCGACTCACATAAAAATATGGAATCGTGATCTTGTGACTCTTAAGTAATATTCGCCTAAAATTTATCCTTTGCCTGTGGTGTCCCTTTTGCTCTTTTACCCTCTCCCCGACCAAGCCAACCCACGTCTGCCTAACTCTATCCCCCACTCATCTACCCACTCACTCCCTTGACTCCTCCATCACCCTTCGTCTTGCTAACCCATTCCCCCCCACTCACTTACCCACTCACTCTCTTAACCTCCTGCCTCCACTCTTCTGTTACCTAATCATCTCACACATTCACTCTCTCCCTCGTATATCCATCATCTCCCAAACCTCACATCCACTCATTACCCTTTCTCTGGCTTACTCACCCAAACAAACCCCTCTCCCACCCTTCTGTAACCTAACCCATCAGCCCATCAACCCACTCGTTCTCCCAATACCCAACCCACTCACGTATCACTCAATCCCCTTCCAACCCTCCCCTCCCACCCACTCAATCACCCTCGTTTACCCACCGACCAAACCACCCTTTAGAAACCACCCACACACCCAATCACCCTCATGCCCTTTCTCCCTTGCCACCCTAAACTCTCTCTTCACAACCTCATAATCTTTCCTCTCACACTTTAATCCATTCGCTTCCTCGAGCTCTCACTCTATCTCTACCCACTCTCACTCACTCACTCCCCTCCTCTCCCCCCACCCCACCCACACACTCTCTTTCTCTCCCTCTCCCCCCCCCTCTCTCTCTCTCTCTCTTTATGTCCTTCACTCGCTGGCTCTCATCTCACTCTCTTTCTCACGCCTTCACGCTCTCCTTCCCTCTTACGTTTTCTCCTTCCCTCACCGTTTCCTCGTTTCATTCCTCCTCCATCCTTTAACTCTTCGTCCCTCCTGCTACTTTCTACTTTCCTTACTCTTTTACTCTAATATTTTCCCATCCACTTCGTCTCTCTCTCTCTCTCTCTCTCTCTCTCTCTCTCTCTCTCTCTCTCTCTCTCTCTTTCATCCTTCCTCAACCTCCACCATTATATTTACACACACACACACACACACACAAACACCCTAAGAGATAATCCGAACAACAACAACAACAACAACTCTCCAAACACACACACACACACATACACACACACATATTTTTTTTTCCCACGACCTATACATATTTCGTGTTTGGTGTTTTCTGTCGTGTGTTGTCCTTGGGCGAGATGGCTGTGGGTATAGGTAGATAGGTATAGGTGTACTGGTGCTGGTATATGGGGAATCTAGTTGTCAGTCAGGTCGCTCTTCGCTATTCTGACGGTAGGAATTTCATATATGCCATTTCGGTCAACCGTTTCCTGCCCTTCCAACCTCACTTTACCAATATATAAATATGTGTTTTGTTCTTCGTGTATTATATTTATCTTTTGTTTGCTAAGCCAGTCTTTTATTGTCGTTATTATTCCATTGCATTTGCTAGCTTCCTTCGTTTCATTTCTTCATGTATATCGGTATATATCAAATTCTTGCCCTTGCATAATATCTCACTTTATCATGCATAAGAAAATTTCCGGCACTGAGATAAAAAAGTATTTTTTATCATGTACTCCCTTGACAAAATACCTGATATCTATCTATCTATCTATCTATCTATCTATCTATCTATCTATCTATATATATATATATATATATATATATATATATATATATATATATATATATATATATATATATATATATATATATATATATATATATATATATATGTGTGTGTGTGTGTGTGTGTGTGTGTGTGTGTGTGTGTGCGTTCTCTTACTCTTACCACCAATTATTTTCTTCCTGTAAAAATAACTGTACTAAAAAATTCAACATAGCATTATATTTTCTTACCACTATTACATTTTCTTTCTACATAACGTTTCCTCACATTTAGTACGCCAGTTTCTCTTATATATATTCTACTGTATATAATTGATATATTTAAAACATTGCCCTCGTTGTTGATACAAGAGTTTTCTCTCGGTCCTCGTTTTTCTTAATTAATTTGGCTGGTTCTGTCCCCCGTCCGCGCTGCTCTAACTCACTTACCCACTTGGACTCTATTGGAAGACAAACACGGCCTGACCTATTGCTCCTGGCGCTAATTCCTGGGATGTTGGACGACTTTGATAATTAAATTGCTGGATCTCTTCTGCTTCCTTGACGCAGAAGGGATCGAAGGACTCTTAGAACCTTTATTACTGAACAGCGCAAATTTTTCACGAAGTCTCCTATAATAAAAAAAAATTAGTGGAAAGGCAGTGATAAACAATTACATATTTTACATCAAATACAATTAAAATTCATACATCATAAATCCTCCAATTTTTGTAAGAAATTAATTAATAGAATGGAAGAAATAAACAAATACATTTTTTATGGGGAGACTCTTTAGACTCAGAGGGTAAAATTCCTCCAAACTCTGCCAAGAAACAAATCCCTATTAGTACCATTGAGGGCGTCTGTTTTCTGGCATACTTTGGAGGAATCGGGGACCTTCCAATTCACCAACAAGTGAATCTCCCCTTAATTAAATCAAATAAAACACCCATTCCTTTAGGGGGAAGTTTTGTGTTGGTAAATTTGGAGCAACTGAATCCTCCAAACTATTCCAAGCAACAGAACACCATTATTTTTGCTCTTCTTGTCCTGTTTCTTAGCATACTTTAGAGGAATCAAGGCACTCCAATGTACCAAAAAAGAATTACCACCTTAATTAAAGACCTATAAGAACTGGAGAGCAAAGAGAAAATTATCTAGGAATCGTTTTTTTTTATTTTTTTTTTTATTTTTTTTTTATTTATTTTGTATTTTTTTTTTTTTTACAGCGTGTATTGCTGACAATTGCTATGATCAGAATACGGAAGGGTGTGCCAACGGAAAAAATATATATGTCAAGCATTTACCACAGTTAAAGGCTGAAAGGATTTTTTTTGTTTGTCACATCGGTACTGGTCTGTTTATTTATCCATCCATCCATCCAGTGGCCTAAAATATTCCAGGTGAAAAAGTTTAATTGTTTCAGCTTTTCATATTTCCTTTTTTGCCAGTTTGTGTTACGTTATTGGGAAGGATACTGTGTTAGTGTGTGTGTGTGTGAAGGAGAATGTGAGTGTGTGTGTGTGAGAGAGAATGTGAGTGTGTGTGTGTGAGAGAGAATGTGAGTGTGTGTGTGAGAGAGAGAATGTGAGTGCGTGTGTGAGAGAGAGAATGTGAGTGTGTGTGTGTGTGTGTGTGTGTGTGTGTGTGTGTGTGTGTGTGTGTGTGTGTGTGTGTGTGTGTGTGTGTGTGTATGTGTGTGTGTGTAGAATGGGTTACCGATGACCGGCCCCTTTCTTCCCCCTCTCCTTTGTTGCCTTAATATGACGTTTTTATTATTTGAAGTGTCTGCCTCCCTCTCCGGTCTCCTGGCACACTGGCTGTCTCTTCCTCTCTTCTCCCATTGCCACCTTCTTTTACAGTTGCTGATGTAGGAGACAAACACACGAACACGAACACACACTCACGGACACGAACACACACTCACGCACACGGCAATACACGAACACACACACACGTACACGGCAATACACGAACACACACTCGCGCACACGGCAGTTCACGAACACACACTCACGCACAGGGCAATACACGAACACACACACTCACGTACACGGCAATACACGGACACACACACACACACACACGGACACGGATACCACTGAGGGTGTGTGTATTCTGGCAGAGTTAGGAGGAATCGGCAGTAGCCTTCCAGTTTACATTCAAGAGAACCAACCTCACTTTAAAATACTACACACTCCTCCATCCATGACCTGCGAGGGAGAGAGAGAGGAAGGGATAGAGATGGAATTATGCTTTTATCGACTCCAATTGACTCCCATTTCGATTCCAATTGCTGGTTCCATTGCATTACCATTTATCGCCTCGATGACTTTACTTCTCCTATTATGCAAGTCTGTATACGAACCCTGCCTGGCTGTTGCTTGATATGTTAACGTTGATGAGTGTTAAAGTAAGTGTTGTGTGTGTGTGTGTGTGTGTGTGTGTGTGTGTGTGTGTGTGAGAGAGAGAAAGAGAGTGTGTATGTGAGTGTGTGTGTACATGTGTGTGAGAGAAAGAGAGTGTGTATGTGAGTGTGTGTGTACATGTGTGTGAGAGAAAGAGAGTGTGTATGTGAGTGTGTGTGTACATGTGTGTGAGAGAAAGAGAGTGTATGTGTGTGTGTGTGAGAGTGTATGTGTGTGTGTGAGAGAGTGTATGTGTGTGTGAGAGAGTGTATGTGTGTGTGAGAGAGTGTATGTGTGTGTGTGAGAGAGTGTATGTGTGTGTGTGAGAGAGTGTATGTGTGTGTGCTTATTTGTGTGTGTGTGTGTGTGTGTGTGTGTGTGTGTGTGTGTGTGTGTGTGTGTGTGTGTGTGTGTGTGTGTGTTCACGAGGGGTTGTGCTGAATTCGCCTAACATTTCTCATTATATTTCCATCCGTAATGTCGTAGAATTTCCTTTCTCCTTTACAGGGAAATAAGTTCCATTTCATATCGTTTTCTGTGGAATTTCAACCGTATGTAACATGTTGACGACAACACCCGAGATGTGTTGTGTTCCCAGAGCCAATATCTTTCCACACACACACACACAAAAAAAAAAAAAAAAAACACACACACACACTAACACAAAAACAAGCAAACACACACAAACGAACACAAACACACTCAAACACACACACAAACACACATACAAACAAACACACACACAACACAAACACACACAACACAAACAAACAAACACACAAACAAACACACACACACAAAAACACACACAAAAACACACACACAAAAACACTCACACACACAAACACACACACAAAAACACACACACACAAAAACACTCACAAAAACACACACACACACAAACACACACACAAAAACACTCACAAAAACACACACACAAAAACACACACACACACACAAACACACACACACACACACACACAAACACACACACAAAAACACACACACACACTAACACAAACACACATTTGATGCCTCGTCTATCTAACATTTTTTATTTAACTCACATTAACCTTCACCTTTGCTGCCGTTTGTGTGGCAATTAAACACTTAAAGGAAGAAGTCTGAATCTTTGTTCCGGATCTTCATGAATAAATGCAGACACGAAAGGAAAACAATTTAAGTTCCTGCACAAGTTAACACCGAGGTGAATAATGGATAAGCTCAGACATTCAACACCACCATTGAAAATAACACTTAAGGGGATATAGTACACATTTGATATTATATTGGAGTGCTTCGATTCCTCCATAGTATGCCAGGAAACAGGACCTAACGAGCAAATATAATGGTATATAGCCTGTTGTTTGGAATAGTTTGGGTGAATCAGTTACTCCACATTTACCAACACTGTACTACCCACTTAATTAAGGGACTCCCGTGATGTTGTCAGAAAATTTGAGGTAAACGAGTCCTTCAAATATTGACACTAAACACTACCTATATAGAAGGAGCTTGTTTTGTGGTATGGTAAGGAGGAATCAGGAGCATCAAATTCTCATACACGTTCACATGGTACAGTACTTATGGGGAGATGCTCTTGTTGGTGAATTGGAAGGTCTCTGATTCCTCCAAACTATGACACGAAACAACAGATCCCCTATTAGTAACATTGAGGTGATTTGTTTCCCTGCATAGTTTGAAGGAATGATAGACCTTACAAATTACCAAATAGAGAATATCCCATTAACACTACTTTGCCGTGTCTCGTATAAAAGGAAGGGAGTGTGGAAACATTTTGCAACAGTTGGCCACGGTCACACACGATCCTTCATTTTTGTTGGGCGAGTTGAGTTCAGCCACTAAATTCACTTGGCAGGAGGAAGATGGCAGAGCTAACTTTCTACTTCGAAAAATTTTCACCTCGGTTTTAGAGAGTGGGCGTGTGTTGTGTTGTGCTGTGTTGTGTTGTCTGGACACTCGTGATGGAGAATAGTGGCCTATACTGTTTTGGTCAGGTCAAAACAATTTATTGTGAAATCTTCAGGTTTATTTTTTACTGTTTCAGTCAAGTCAAGAGAGTTAATGGTTAAGGGGGTAGTAGATGTTTGGTACATTGGACAGTCTTGATTCATCCAAAGTATGCCAGGAAACAGGAGAAGATTAACAAATATATTGGTGTCTTGTTGGTTGGAATACTTTGGAGGAATTAGTTGCTCCAGATTTACCAGCACTCTACTACCCCCTTAATAAATTAAGCATACGGTGAAATCTGCACATGCATTACCTTCGTCTGTACTTAAATGTTATCTCTGACTAAATGATATAAACATTAATGGACAAGTATATAACCGTAAAGCATCAGATAAATAATTTTAACCAAAACTATATCAGTCCTAAAAATTATCATGTGACTCACCGACAACAAACATAATGACAAAATAGTTTGGAATTTCACTCCATAGTTTTAAAATTACCAAGTTGAAAATTAGGTTTTGTTCGCGATTACACATGTGGTGAAAAAATACAAAATCATGACCTCGATCTGTGTTTGTATTTTGAATAAATACTATGACAACACAACAACACAGGATCGAGGACAACTGTACTGGGTAAAACAATGTTCGACTCATCCTGCCGGCAACAACCCCCACGGCTCAACAATACCAAGGTCGCGTATACAGAGGTGTCAGATCTTGCCGAGACAGTAACCCCAAACCACGAGTTGTGAGCTGAGTTTGAAGCACTTGAGGGAGGGAGGGAGGGGTGGGAATGGTTGAGATATGGATGGTGGAGTGTGGAGAGACGGGAGGAGGGGGAGGGATGGCGGAGAGATGGAAGGGGAGAGGGGTGTTAGTGGAGAGACGGGAGGGGGGGAGGGATGGCGGAGAGAAGGAAGGGGAGGGGGGTGTGAGTGAAGAGACGGAAGGGGAGGGGGGATAGTGAAGATACGGATAGGGGTGAGGGGGGGATGCCTGTCTGTACGGCGTGAGATCAAACATGGCAGGGGGCAAGTCATTTTTTTTGTTTTGCTCTCTAGGGAATGTTGTGTTAGTCACCACCAGATGTCACTGTAATCACTTGGCTTGTCCACACTGACTGAGTTGGCACCGTAGCGCGTTTCATTAGAGCAAACACGAACCTGTAAACCTTGTCTCTTGTTTCGTCTCGCTTGTTGTATGATTCGAACTTACCAACCCTCCCACATCACCCGAATCATCACACTGAATCCACACTACATCATTGTTCTTTAAGGGGGAAGTACTGTACAGTGTTGGCAGATCTGGAGCAACCAATTCCTCCAAACTATTCCAAGCAACAGAACACCATTATTTTGGTTAATCTGGTTCTGTTTCTTGGCATACATTTGGAGGAATCACGGCATTACAATATAACAAAGGTGAATTACACCCTTAAAGTGAATATATATTAGGCAAATAATTATAAACCTAACCCTGCCAACTGGGTGAAGAATATTCCGACAAGGAGACGGAATCAGACTGGGAAATTATGTCTGATTGTCTATGTGCTGTTAATTCTTAAGTGGAAAGGATATCACATCGACTATTTAGCAAAATCTTTACGGGGAAGAGAGGTTAATTAATGGAAGTAATGCAAATGCGAATCATATCTTCAAGTTGCGATATATTCATTGCATCATTCCAGCCTCAAACCACACTCAGGTACAGTCGCAATCCAAAATATGTATCCAGGCTTGCATCGAATAGCCTGATCGAGTATTAAGCGAGCTCAACAAATATCAAACAGGATAAGCGTTGTAATTGGTTCACTAGTATGTCAAATGATTCGAAACTTCAACAAAACCTGGATACAAATTTTGGAGTGCGAGTGTACACCAAGCCATGAAACTTCATGGTGTTGCTTAATCAAGGGGAGATTCTCTTATTGGTGAAGTGGAAGGTCTGTGATTCCTCCACATTATGCCCGGAAACAGACGATATTTAATGATACCTGAGTGAGGGATCTGTTGCGTGGCATTGTTTGCAGGAATCAGTGACCCACCATTATACCCTCTACAGAATCTCCCGTTAAACCCTTATAAATGCCAAAGGATTCACACTGCAATATCCTTTCTATTGTCAAGACAGTGTACAGTCACGCCTGATAGTTCTGCAACACATTTTAATGAAACTGCCTAAAAAAACGATGTGAAACTGTAGGTGTTACTATTTCTAATATTGGTTGAAATGATTCAATCAAATTGCTCACTATCCGTCTATTGGTGCAGTGCAGGACTTTTGATCATGACTCTACTGTATATTAGCGTGGCTTAAATATTCGAGCCGTGGGAGTCGTCTAATATTTCCCCACGATGTGTGTTATCCTCTGCTGTAGAAAATAGGTACCTATGACCCCTTAGGGAGCCATGAAATTATACCTACGAGGCCATACTATGTGGGAACACCAAAGGAAGAGTCATAACATCTGTTTACCGTCTTCAACATCCTCGTATTTTCTCTGGCACAAGTATGATTTGTCGTAATAACAGTAATTTGAACGAATAACCAAAGGGCTTTTTTGTGGTGCAGTATAACATTCAGCCTAAAATGTGATGACTTCAACAATAATACATTTCCTCTCATAAACAATATACTGTTGAAAACTAAAAAAAATAAAAAAATAAGAAAAAAAAAAAGCTTCACTACATGGCATGGCATGTAGAAAAATGAATTACTTACTCTTTTGCTGAAACATGAGATAAAACTTTAAATTAAACCATACAAGGACGACAATTGTGAAAAAAACACAACATGATAGCGTTTAAAGAGTTTCCTCCTCGTTTTCCTTCCCTGAGTGACATGTTGATGGAACTATTTAAGAGAGACACATTTACCCTGGAAAACAATGATTAATTATCCTTTTTATTAGAGCTACACTGTATATCATAATCTTTTGAAGCCTTACGTTTATCTAATATTCTGACTAACCCAGATGATTTTAATCTTAAGGACCCTGTGAACGTGTATGAGTTCTGGTGGCTTCTGATTCCTCCTATATAACTAAGCAACGAAACAAGCTCCTTCCATATACAGTAGGTGGTGTTTCATGGCAATGTTTGAAGCACTCACTAACCACCAATCTTCTAACTATACATCACGTGGGTGGGTCCTTAACAACAACAACAACAACAACAACAACAACAACAACAACAACGACATACAACAACACTACTCACGGTGCTAATAAAGACACAAAATAATAATAATAATAATTAGAAGAGAACCGACCCTGACACATATATAGTACTGAAACCCATGCCAACCAAGCCAAGCACATCTTCCATGAATTATTAGTACCTAAGCTCACCCAACCTGCTCCAGTATTAATGTTATAACGTCGCTGTGGGCCAAACGTTTAGAGAACCTGAGAATTAGAAACTATTTATTCCACAACATTACCTTTAAGATAATACCGGTACATAAAAACATTCCTTGAGTGCAGATGCTGTTTTGTGGTTGTGTGTTTATTTTTTTTTATTTTTTTTTATTTTTATTTTTTTTGCTTTGCTTTTTTTTTTAACAATTTGGAATACTCATCAGTTTTATCTCTTCGTGTTCTAATTGCCTTCTTAATATATCTATCTCATCCTCCAACAGTTTATATATTAGTTCGAGTCATTCCTGTTAATTAAAATCGTGGAAACAAACACATCTAAAATAATTCCAAACCGTGGAAACCAACACATCTAAAATACTTCAGTTAATAGGAGATGAGGCAACAGATCTGGCCAGTGGGTCTATAATGGATCATTAGTGTACCTCCTGGTTATTATTACTGTTAAGGTCTGGGTTCACTCTGACTACACGGAATATGTTGAGGCGGAATTCTGGTGTGTGTGTGTGTGGGGGGGGGGGGGTATGTGTGTGTGTGTGTGTGTGTAGGTATGTGTGTGTGTGGGGGGGGGTATGTGTGCGTGTGTGTGTGTAGGTATGTGTGTGTGTGGGGGGGGGGGGTATGTGTGTGTGTGTGTGTGTGTGTAGGTATGTGTATGTGTGTGGGGGGGGTATGTGTGTGTGTGTGTGGGTATGTGTGTGTGTACGTGTCTCTCTCTCTCTCTCTCTCTCTCTCTCTCTCTCTCTCTCTCTCTCTCCTAATTATAACTAAATTTCATAGTGTTACAGCAGAATAGGTCTTGTTATAATAGATGATAATTATATACTTAGCGACTACTGTCATTTCCTTCAAGCCCTGTATGTATGTTTGACACTGCGAGATATTACAAAGATATACGGTAGGAAATTAGCAAACACAAATGTATAATGCATAATAAATAATTAAATGAACATAAAGATATTCATATACATAATTATCAACAAATTACTGTACTGTACATCCAAATCAGAGACATATACATACAAATTGTTATAGATGGAAAGAGGTTGGAAGGTGCGAGGGGAAGGAAAGCGGGTGGGATAAATTATGTGAAAGAGAACAAGGGCACAGGATGGAAGGCAAGAAAGAATGAGAGAAAGAGAGAGAAAAGGACACAGAATAGAGGAAGGGAGGCATTGTACAAGATCCACTCATTTACTTACCTTCCTGTGCAACGAGTAAGACAACACAGCCCCAGGCCATGCACGCCAAGTAGCTTTACACAGAATAGAAACTTAATACACGTCCTGCCTTGTTTTCACTCGGGTTACACACACACACTGCCCACTTAACAAAGCTGCTTGCTCCCACCCTGTAGTACATTTCTCCCCCACCCTGTACTATATCTCTCAGTCTCTCATTCTCTCCCCACCCTGTACTACGTCTCTCCATCTCTCCCTACACTACACTATGTCTCTTCATCTCTCCCCACACTGCACTATGTCTCTCCATCTCTCCCCACACTGCACTATGTCTCTCCATCTCTCCCCCACACTGTACTACATCTCTCCCCACACTGCACTACATATCTCATTCTCTCCCCACACTGCACTACGTCTCTCCTCCTCTCCCCACACTGCACTATATCTCTCATTCTCTCTTCTTCTCACCGGCAACTCGACCATCCACGCCCCTCCCCCTAATCTGCTTGTCTCATCCTGTACTTATCATCTAGTAAGAGGCTCAACTTGTGTTCCCTCCATGTAGATGATCTCTCAACACCACCTGCAGTCGGTATGAAGAATGACACTACTATAGAAAACGGTCATAAGGTAATAATATCAATGGGTAACAAACTTACATTTAGCTTATTAATTTTTTTTAACGCCTCTAAAATATAAGCTACTTGCCCTCATTCGCAAATATTACAAACGTCACCAACATATATTATGTCATAAAGAAAACAATGAATAAATTGAAATTGCTCGAAAATCACTTGTGTTATGATTTCCTCAAAATTACATTGAATCCTGTACAGTATAATGATATATACCGATATTGCAAAGACTGTATGCAATTAAAAATATTCTGAACTCAGTATTTAGAGTATAACCATTCATATGTAACACTATACACAACGAACAATAAATAAATCTCTTCACAACGTCAGTCTAACGATCATAAAACAATAATAAATCCACCACCGTAGGCAACACACCAACGTTTGTATGGTGTAAAATAAGAACAGTCATATTTACGCATGAAAAAAAAAAAGTCCTCAAACAAAGCCATGAACGCTGTGTAACAAATAAAATGTGATGAGGGCCGCATGTTCCCAACTCCAAAACTAAATCATATATGAAAGCACCGGCTACATTTGGTTTTCGTACCAATTTCGTCGAGGCAAATAGTTAAAGATATAATTGGGTTGTGGGTTTTTACTTTCACCTGTGCTGTGATTTAAGTGATCCGGTGTAATATTATCATTAATCAATCAACCCATTCCTCCACCCCATGGTCGTGTTTAGGTAAGTTAGATCAGGATTAAATAGAATAGGTTGGGTTAACTTAGGTTAGGTTAGGTTAGTTTTGATTAGGCTATGTTAGGCTATGTTGGGTTAAGTTAGGTTAGTTTTGATTAGGCTACGTTAGGCTATGATGAATTAGGATAGGTTGGGTTGGGTTAGGTTAGGTTAGGTTAGGTTAGACCAGATTAGGTTAGGTAAGATTTGGTATCGTTAAGTTAGATTAGAATCGATTGGGTTAGGTTAGTTTGGGTTAGATTAGATTAGGTTACATTCGGTTAGATTAGAACAGGTAAGTAGAATTATATTATTTTTTTTCCCCATCTGGCTATAAGTATCCACAAGCCATAAACATAAATATATACAGTACGGTAAGAGTTAATATGAAAACATAACACTCGCCATCCTTGGTTTAGGAGTAAAACATTAATATTCAGATGCAAGGTTTGGAAATCTCTTTGATATCGACTGTGCACTTTTGCCGCTATTGACGTAAATAAAAAATAACAACAGAATAAACACTCTCTGGTTCGAAAGATTTTGAATACAGCCGCTTGTGTGTGTGTGTGTGTGTGTGTGTGTGTGTATCTCCGTCTGTGTGTGTGTGTGTGTATTAATCCGTCTGTGTGTGGGTGTGTATCAATAAGTCTGTGTGTGTGTGTGTCAATCCATTTGTATGTGTGTGTCAATCCATTTGTATGTGTGTGTTTGTGTGTGTTTGTAAGGAATTGGAGTGAATGCAGGGGTCAGTGATCTTGCAAAGGCATATTCTTTTCATTCTTCTTTCCTTCAGTCCTGGCAGTCCATTAATGTCCACATACAAGTAACATTTTTCTGGCCCCTCCCCTCGCTCTCTTTACTCCACTGAGCTACATTACCACCTTCTTTTCTCTTTATTTTTTTTTTCTCTTAGTCCCCTTCCAAGTTCATTAATTACTTAGTGCCTGATTACTTATGCAAGTACACACACATTCGTGCGTGCTTGCATGGAAGCAGAACGAGCATCCACACAAAAACACACCCATTTTCTGACTGTTTTCTTCACCAACCAAAAGTTTCCTAAATTTTTCACCGTATGTTTTAAATATGCACCCTCTCATACATCAGTTCTATCTACACTCTATTCCATCTATGTAATGTATATGCATCTATCCAGTTCGCCTCAGTTGACTTTCACAACATTAATAATACTAATAAGGGTACTATAATATTGATAGTACTGTGTGTAGACTTTCACAAACTTTGGGGGGAGATGTGTATAAAAATAGTTAGGGGATGCTCAGCCAGCCTTGGGTGAGGTTTGCTGTCTGCTAACGTTACTGTTTGTACATTGATTTATGCCATACTCTTCCTGTACTTCGGGTTGTAATTTGCAGCTTTTGTATCTGTTATATGCACGTGTTTATATGGAATGAAAAAATAACTATAAGTATAACATGTAATAATACTGTTCAGATAAAACACGGCTTGTATAGCAGAGTTGAGGTTTAAGATGTTAGTCTTGAAAATACACTGGGCGACATCGGATATCCAATTTGTGTGTGTGTGTGTGTGTGTGTGTGTGTGTGTGAGCATAAAAGACAATATTTGAGCGTGTGTATGTATGTACGTGCGTGCAGATGTGTGTATGTTTAAGTGTGTGTGTGTATATTTTCATGGAGGTGTTGTGTATGTGTTTATGTAGGAAGTAGCGTGTTCAGATTCCATTCTCACCACCCACCGACACCATTTCCTCAGCTCTCTTTCCGATCCTCTCTGGGTACCTTCTTCCTCCTTTTAACTGGGCCTTGGCACTGAGCACTTACTTACACTCCTGAACTCGCCCAAAAGAAAGTATAAACACACACACACACAGACACAGACACACACACAAACACACACACGAACATACAGAAACACATGAGCGTTTTACACACACACACACACACACACACACACACACACACACACACACACACACACACACACACACACACACACACACACACACACACACACACACACACACACACATTCAGAAACACATGAGCTTTTTACACACAAACACACACACACACGCCTCACAGAAAAATATCTACACACACACACACAAACACACACACACACACACCACCACCACCTGCTCCTTTCCCCTCACTCTAGTGTTTTTCGTTCCCCGTGTCTTCAGCTCCTTATAACCTTCTGCATTTTAAAGAGTAAGTTGAGAGTTAATGTGAAAAAAGCTTAAGATAATGAGATGTTGCCGAGGTGACAGTAGGGGGAACGGGAGTGGATATTGGATTAAATGATGGGGTGATATTAGTTTAATGATGTGAGTAACTTATAATATTTGGCAGACTTTGTGCAGATTCTTATTACCAAGGAGGAGGGGCGATGCGTATATAATGGTTATGAATTAAAGGAAGGAAAGAATTGCGATATGGGATTTTTTTTTTTTTTTTTTTTTTTATGAAGTGGTAAAGAGCAGTGGAGATCATTCATTAATTCATTATCCACTAACGGAATGATGGTTATATTTACACGATAAATTGGATATGCAAAGTAACGAAGGAGTTTATGTGTTATGTGTGATGATGATATGTTGAGCAGGATGACATGTACAGCCACAATCAAATAACCACCAACACTTTCCTACCATCGTGCAAATAAATCAGTCTCATATCAAAATATAATCATACAACACCTTATGTCAACTCAACCCACTCAGTTATTATTATGAGGGGCTGCAAAATCATACATGTGTTGTTCTTTATTACCAAGATATTTACTACGATGGAAGGAAAGTGTCTGTGGATATTTGAAGTTGGCTGTGCAGTACGTATAGTTTACATGCAGGTAGTCACGTAATTAACAACAACTACTTCAACAAACATTCGTGTGAGGCTGACATACATTGACTGATGTTTTTGACTAATTAACGTCAATCAAAATTAGTCCCATTGAGGTGTTTTCGTGTCCCAGCTGTTGACGTTATTGGTACTGACAGGGTATGGAGTCCCTGTGAGTATGGGTGGAAAACAATAGAGTATAAGAGTAACATCAGACCAGTTTAGACATTTGTGAAGCAAGACTGAATTGAATGTGTATACGTTACCTAATGAGCACAAATAATTCATCAGTAGTTAATGAAGGGGAGAGACTTAAGCAAGGGGATTAAAGGATGAGAAGGGAAAAAGCGTAGAAACTCAGGCATGGAAACAGCGAAGGGAAGGGACGAAGGAGGTGGGAGACTAATATAATGAAGTTATGGGACAAAGGCTACAAGAAAAATGGAAGATAATCATGAAAGAAGAGAAGAAAGGATATGCTGGCAATAATCTTAGGGCAAAGGCAAGGACAGCACAAGGATAAATAGATGGAGAGATTAAGAGTGTGCATTATTATGTTGGAAAAGTTGGAAAAGGGACAGAGCAGAGAAACACCACATAGATGAAAGGAAAAATCGACAGAAATAAAACTGGAACACAACCTCGGATAAAAAGAGAGGGGTGAATGAAAAGTGAAGGTCTAATCTAGTTAATGCAGTTGTATAAGCAAAACATAAAAAGGTAGAAGCGAGAGAGGCAAGGGAAAAGAAACCAAGACAGACAAAATAAAAATATAATCCCTTGGAACGCTGACATGGATACAATTAGGCAAACTTAAGGGATGAATGATGAAAAGTCCTGTTCTAGACAATAACAAAAGGCAGAATTGATAGAGAGCAGAGGAGAAGGAGGCCAAGGACTTCACAAAACAATAGACAGAGAGAATGAATGATGATATGTCCTATTCTAGATAATATGAAAAGGCAGAATAAATAGAGAGCAAAGAGGTAAGGAAGGCCAAGGACTACACAAAACAATAAACCGAGACAATTTTCAGAACCCAGAAGAGAGAGAGAGAGAGAGAGAGAGAGAGAGAGAGAGAGAGAGCATGAGAGGGATGGAGTGAGATGGAAGGATGTGTGTGGTATCAGAGGTGATGCGACGCCAGCGGACCAGAACATCGCGTGTAATGATGCGACAGGGGACACCCGGATTTTTCCAATGTCTGGTTCTGGGTGGAGGAGCACAACACACCGCCCTGCTGGCCCCCAACATTTTATAACACCTGGGGAGAAAATTGTGAGCGAAGGTAAAATGTGAGAGTGGGTGGGCGAGCGGCAGGAGTGCTTGTGTACCTACTACATACTCTGCATATAAAAGGGTATATATACATCCTTTTTCACCTACGCCAGCATTCACACATAAATTCTTACACATTTGGATATGGCTTAACTGTTATGCTTTAGAATGAAATAATGTTTGACTGTGCTTAACACCCGATCCAACAACAAAAACAAAACAAAGATAAACAACAACAACAACAACAACAACAAAAGGTAAGCCATTAATCAGAGGAAAAACAATTATTTGCAGCCTCTGAATGAGAATAAAAGGCTCAGGTCTCAACTCTAAAACAAATCCTACCAACTTATAATATTACACAAGTGGATATGCAGCACTTTATGACCATGTAGTAAAGTGAAGGGAAGTGTCTGTCCTTGCATTGTGAATATGGTTAGGGGGAAAGGTGAGGCGTTGCAGCCCTATGGCGTCAGTTTAAGAGGGTATAGTTCAGTGTTGGTAAATCTGGAGCAACGGATTCCTCCATACTCTTCCATGCAACAGGACACCATTGTTACTGTCAACCTGGTCCTGTTTCCTAGCATATTTTGGAGGAATCAAGACGCTATAATGTACCAAAAATACCGTATACTGTCCCCTTAACACAGCATTACTGCCTGATGAGATTTTGAGCCCTTTCCATCTAAGGACCTTACTGCCAAGAATTATATATATCTCTCTATATATTTTTCTCTGCATCTGTCTGTCTCCATACCCGTCTGTTTATCTATCTGTCTGTATATCTATCCATCTACAATTACGAATCAGATGTTGTATGACGTCAAATATATGTTGTTGTTATGTTGTTCTTGTTCTAATGTTCTTGTCTATATAGAGAAGAATTTTGCAAGGATGCCTCTTCTACAATTATCTAGTTTCTCTTAAAATGGTCGAACAAAACACTCTGCCTCGGAAGCCGTCAGGAACTCACAGATGGTCCTCGTGTCGAGTTCACTTTCTCCAAAATGGTAAACATTGGAACACTCTGAGGACAAACTTAAAGAGTGTGACAATTTTATGATCAAACTGAAAGGAAAATGTGCTAAGCCAATCGAGAGCCACTCAACACACACACACACACACACACACACACACACACACACACACACACACACACAACAACAACAACAACCAGGCAAGTGTAATTACTAAGGGAAGTGGAATTACTCGAGCTATTCAGAATGTCGACAAAAACGCCATTTGAACATTGAGTGAGTATTGCTGATGACGAAGTTCATTAGTGTCGTCAACAAGGGCCCAGGATTGAATGATGGCTCCTTTCAATATAGGCTACACAGAATACAAGGTCACACGGGAGAGGATTTAACTTAGTCACACACACACACACACACAGAGAGAGAGAGAGAGAGAGAGAGAGAGAGAGAGAGAGAGAGAGAGAGAGCTTATAAAGGGCTGTTTGTCACCATAACAACTCTCTTGTAATATTACTCATGTATGGCAAACATAATAAATTGAATTGAATTGAATTGAATTGAGAGAGAGAGAGAGAGATAGAGAGAGTGTGTGTGTGTGTGTGTAGTGGATTACATGCCAGATATCACCTGCTGCATTATTGACATCGTTAGCCATATTTCATTAGGTGGTAAAATGCTTTTGCATAAATTAACCTACAATACAGAATTAACTTGAACAACCACTGTAATCAATATAGCTTCAATATAGGTCTCTTTCGTAAATATTTCTGAAGGCTATCGACAGAAAAATGAACAAAAGCTGATTCCGTTCGTACAAGTAGACGATCAGACCTCGGGCAAGACAAGAAAATCGGCTTCCACGACAAGGAAACCTACAGACAAGACGTCATTATTCCCTTTGAAACATAGTACATATATATATATATATATATATATATATATATATATATATTGTTACGGACGGAGGGTAGAAATACGGTACTGTACTAGTCGCTAGACTAGACCTGCTCCGACGTTAGTTATCAACAGAATAAAGTAGCACTGGGTAGCAGGTATCTGACTAATAAAGTTATGAATTGTAAGTAAAAGTACAAACCCAGCCTATATTAAAGAATGATATCACGACCCAAAGAGACCGTCCAAACATATACCCAGGTACGGATATAATGAATAAAAATGATAGAGAAACTACTCTGACTTTCTATAATATATTGACAATATGAACGAACACAAAGACAAACAATTAACACTGAAAGAATTAATAAATGAAATCAGGATTCCCAACTATGACAGAATAAGTGACAAAGTTCCCAGATTAAATAATGCACTTGCAATAATCACTCGATAAATCACTACCACTGTACCATCACTTCAATAACCACACATCAATAATGCAAGGCACTAGGTACACTTAAGCACAGAATTAATCACTCAATAATAATGGTTAGTTAGCACATCACTGGCATATATAATAATAGAACATCAATGCATCACAACATACACGTAATAATATAATAATAGAAATATCAATGCACAAATATATATAATAATAATAATAGCAATCTATAAGAGTGACCCTATTTTAATGTGAGAAAAATGTAGAAGTAAAAACAATTATACTTATCATATACGTTATGCGTGTCTCGTCCCGAACCTCACAACACTCACTCACTTACAAAACACACTCTAGTTTGTCGTCCCATTCTCCACTGATATCTGAACCCCACAGGCCTAACCCCTGCGCTTATATACTGTTGGCTCGACAAAGAGAAGTGAGCATGTTCCAACAAAGTCATAGGCGTGTCTCCGAACTGTTCCGTTAACGCAGACTTAAGCACACATCACGCATACGTTCCCGTCTCTACAACTATTGGAAGTCAATAGAAATGAAAAAGAACAATCTTCCCTCGGCAACCTGCGAGAGGGGGGGGGGGGGATGCGTACGAATCTAGAAAACACAATAGGCCACGACACTCTCGCCCTTTTGACAAAAATACACAAAGAAAATGGAGTGAAATAAGTAAGCTATCCCCGGACACAGCGCTCCCGGATGTAAGCCTCCACTACCCACACTCACAGCTACAGTCAATTAATAGGATAGCAATACTTACAAATTAATAATAATTCAGGCACGTGTAACAATATCTATTTGTATGCAGGTGTATTTGGAGTGTATGTATTATGTATGTACTCAATATATGCAAAGAAATTATGCATACTGTGGACCTATTATCTATGTATGTATGTATGTTCTCTGTAAAGTGGTGTGAACGTGCAACTACGAGTATGTATTTATAGACTATAATAATATGCGTGCATGTGTGTGTCTGTATTTCCCTTCATTCCCACATTATCTCTTCACAATTTCCTTCTTTCACTTCTGTATACGACTTCTTTTACATGTTTAGTTGTTTTTTTAATGTTTGCAACAAAACCCATATTTTCTATTATCCGCTTCCATCTCATTCATTGTATCCTTCTTCCTCTCCTACTTTATCATCAACGCCCTCTTTTATGTCCTCTTTCGTTCACATTATTTATCGCTTTTACAGTTTGCACCCTTTTCTTATTTCCTCTTCTTCCTATTCCTCTCGTGCATTCCATCTTTCGTTCTCTCCTATTTTATCTCTCTCTCCCTATTCTCCTGGTCCTTTCTCACGTATATATTCTCTCCCATATTTTCTCACATTTTTTTTCCCCTGCTCTCTCTCTCCCTCCCTCCCTCGTATTTTGCCCAAGTCCTGCACCCTTTCTCACATTTTATCTTATTCTCCCAACCTCTCTTAAAATTCCTATCTCTGTCACACCTTCCTTCACATTCTCTCTCACTTTTATACTTTTTCTCATATCACATTATCTCTCTCTCTCTCTCTCTCTCTCTCTCTCTCTCTCTCTCTCTCTCTCTCTCTCTTATGCCCTACCATTTCTCTTCATTTTCCCTCGCTTACATCCTCTCTCAGGTTTTCTGTTTCTCGCATAACCACTCATATTATTATTATTATTAGTTCTCTCACATTCCATCCTCCTCCCATTCCTCGCTCCCACATTTTTTTTTTTTTTTTACATCAGAAATTTCCTCTCTCGTATCCTCTGTCATTTAGTCACACCTTTACACTCTCTCTAATTGCCTATGCCTCTTCTATCTAGCATTCTGTCTCATATTTCCCTCACCCTCCATCTCTCGTCCTTTCTCTCACTCATCATTTTCTCACATTTTCTCATCCTCTCTTTTATTTTACCAGGTACTCATGCCTTTATATATATATATATATATATATATATATATTTCCTCACTCTCTCAAATATTCACTTCCCACTCCTACTTCCTGTGTCACATTTTTCATGTATGTATGTTTTGTTTTGTCGTATAAAATTTCTCTCAAACTTGCTTTTGTATTTGTTGTATAATATGATGTATCATGTAATACCCTTGAGGGGAATTCTCTCCCTCTTCCTACACACACACACACACACACACACACACACACACACACACACACTCTCTCTCTCTCTCTCTCTCTCTCTCTCTCTCTCTCTCTCTCTCTCTCTCTCTCTCTCTCTCTCTCTCTCTCTAAGTATTGTCATTGTCCTTCTGATATATTTTCCATTTCCTTCTCATATTATTCCCTTCTTTACAAACCTATTTTATTACCATTTCCCCCCACAGTTACACAGTTTGTGAGGGCCATGGAGAGATACAGTGGACTCGTTCGGTTTGTTCCCTCGGGCCTCTCAATGGGGGACAGATGACGCACATTTGTCTGGAAGTTTGTTTACACAGTCGACCATGGTGGCAGAGAGAAGGGGGGCAATAATTTTATCCTTGGCATTTAGATTTATACAAAGAAGAAAATGGTGTATGTATATAATCGTGTATGTATATAAAAAATGTGTAAATTTCTTCACTTCGTTTTGGTGTATTGGTGTCATCATGGAATTACTTCTTGCTTTTGTTTATTTTTTCAAGCGATTAAAATGGGCATTAATTAATTAAAAGTAAATACAAATTAATAGGAGAGCTCTCCACTCGTTGCCACTGAAATATGACCCCAAGCTGTGACCTGAGAGTGATATTCACACTGTGACCTCAGAGTAACATTCAAGCTGTGACCTCAGAGTAACATTCAAACTGTGACCTGGGAGTAACATTCAAGCTGTGACCTCAGAGTAACATTCAAGCTGTGACCTGGGAGTAACATTTAAGCTGTGACCTCAGAGTAACATTCAAGCTGTGACCTCAGAGTAACATTCAAGCTGTGACCTGTGAGTAACATTCAAACTGTGACCTGGGAGTAACATTCATGCTGTGACCTGGGAGTAACATTCAAGCTGTGAGATGAGAGTAACATTCAAAAACCTTTCTTGGTCGGTGAATGCTTCGATTGTGATTTACAACTGGTGGTGCGGGGATCATATCTCAGTGATGGGGATATTGACGGCAAAATTGTGCATTATGCTGTAACCTGGCCAAGTGCCATATGGCTTTTGACGACTGCAGCTCTTGAGATTATTATTTTATGTCAGCCGGATCCTATAATGTATAAGGGTTGTGATATCAGACTTTATAGATATTTCTGTAAATGTCGTGGAAGCCCAGAGAAACACAAGAATTAAACATTTACACAACTAGGCTTAGGTAATCATATATAATTTACAGGAACCGTACTAGAATCCATCCAATATATTTATAGCATTTTTCCCGATAAAAAAAAAAAAAAAAAAAAAAAAACACACACACACACACAGGACAGATGGTTCCGGCCGGTGGGAATGAAGCCAACTGTACGTGAAATTGCTCAGCGTGGCGCGAGATCGAGTCCCAGCTCTGTGGCGGCACTTAACCCGAGCTGCCTGGCTGTTGCTGTTGCTGCTCTCACACGGAAAAATAAGTTCAAATAATCAATCAGTCATTCACTCGATCCTTTGCTCTTTGTAGACGGTATTGCATCTCATTAAAAATATATACAGCTCTCTACCTATATATATACACAAGTTTATTTTTACACTATATATATATATGTATAATTAGAATTGTTGTCAATCATAGAGATCCCTTACTCTTTGTATATAGACCGTATTATATCTCATTAAAAATATACACAGCTCTCTATCTATATATATATATACACAAGTTTATTTTTACACTATATATATGTATAATTAATTAGAATTGTTGTCGTTTATAGAGACATTCATTACCCTCATCAAAACCACCAGCATTACAGGCCTACTTTAACTCTTCCCACGCACGCACACATGATTTGACAAATTAATTCAAGCCTTATAATTTTGTCCAGTTTGCCGAAAAAAAAAAAAAAAATACCCGGTAAAGAAAAATATATATCTTCAATGCTCATGTCCAAAATATTCAGATCCGTGTAACCTTTTTCCCTCATATTTTAATTCACTACATATCTGCATGTGAGTAGGACGAAAGCAAATTGCAGCCCGAATCATGGTTCTGGCTTTTCTGGGCCACCGAGATACATACTCCAATATGAAGGAAGGATTGAAAACATTTGCCCATTTTGTAACGTTTGGTCTGGATCATCAGGAGTATTTTCTTCGACGTTTAGTTTTTCTTATCATATTCTTTTAACGCGTGTTGGTTCCATTTGCGTGATAACTGAAGAGATAAGTGCATTTTACGGCACGAGATTCATCACTGACTGGGATAGAAGGGGTAAGATTTGAGCCATTCCTGCGTGTGTGTGTGTGTGTGTGTGTGTGTGTGCTCGTTCCTCTCCCGCATTCCACTCCACTCTTTGATTCGTATATTTTTCACACTTTCACGGCAGTTTATTCCTGGAAGATCTTTGTGATTTTCGGTACTGTCGGTGAAATGCAAGTTACTGATTCCTCCAAAACTCTATTATATATCACAAGAAACTGTTCGTCATCAGTACAGAGTAAGTGTAAATTAATCTGATGGTAGAACATTGGATAAATCAGTAGCCACCACTTCGCCAGCAGCACCACCATCCTTTCTTTAGTTCCTCAAACACAATTATCGGCTGGAGGAACAAGGTGAGTTGGGCCACTATCGGATTCCTAAGCTTATTGGATTCACAAGAAAAAGCTACAGACTCGTGGCCCTTCATTCTTTCGGCTGTACTGTATTTCTTTAGGAATTTCTTAGGAATCTGTCTTTAATTGGGAATCATCGATGAAAGATTAAATGCCTCTTCGGTTTTCACCCATAAGTTGCTGCATAGGTACAGTCGTGGTCAAAAATAGTCCTCCACATATGGGTAATTCAAACACATTGCTGTCTAATGTTTTCACATTCTTATATGATGTTATTGTTTTGAATAGTGAGTATCTGATTGAAGTAAATTAGACAATGCTGCAACCTATTTATTGAATAAGTTCCCAGTTAACGAACAGAGAAAAAACTATAAGTCATTTACACGAGTCTCCCCAATGTGGATGAATATTTTTGACCAAGACTGTACCATGAAATGTGTAAACGTCGGGTAAACGTCAAGGGATTTCATGATGAGACGCAAGAAAGTTCTTTATTGTCTATACTGTATGTGAAAGTGTGGTCGCCTCGCCGCTGCTGGTGGAGGTGGCGGTGGTGGTGGTGCTGGTGGTGGTGCTGGTGGTGGAGGAGGTGGTGGTGGTGGTGCTGGTGGTGGTGCTGGTGGAGGTGGTGGTGGTGGTGCTGGTGGAGGTGGTGGTGGTGGTGGTGGTGGTGGTGGTGGTGCTGGTGCTGGTGGAGGTGGTGGTGGAGGTGGTGGTGGTGGTGGTGGTGGTGTATCATTCACGTAGCCAGCCATCCTCCTGACACTTTCCAGCTCTGTTGATACACACACCTCATCTGTCATACTTTCTGTCTCGGTGTTTCAGTTCCTTGGCGGCTCCTGAATGCAGTAAGCCGTATCAAGGAAATAACGATATTGGGTGATCGATTTACCTGAGATTATTCACTGTTCGGGGGAGGAAAGGCTTTGTTAAATTTCGACCACCTGTCATCTCGCTCAGTAATCAAAATCAGTTGAGTGTGCAATACCGATTCACTATTTATGCTCATTCTGGACTTTTAGATACCATACCAGAAGCTTACCTGTGCATTTAAAACAATATCTTTATGTTGAGTTTCCACAAGTTAGACTTCAGTGTTCGTTAGTAACTATAATATGTAACCAACACTGTAACCATATTATAAAAAGTACACGATTTATATTTCACCAATCTGTGTGAGTGTGAAGATAAATTCATTCATGACTGTAGGTACACTCGCGATCCAAAATATGTATCCAGGCTTGCTTCTAATAGCCTGATCGAGTATTAAGCAAGTTCAAGCAATTATAACATAGGATAAGCGTTGTAATTGGTTCACTAGTATGTCAAATGATTCGAAACTTCAACAACACCTGGATACAAATTTTGGATTGCGAGTGTACCTATACCCCACATGTAATATAAAATCACTGCCGGACATGCATGGTTAGTAACTCAGGAACCTGGGGTCGATTCGTGGACCAGTGGTGTTATCGGGCAATTTTCCAGGTTCCCTCAGTCCTTGTTCACCCAGCAGCAAATAGGCACGAGGCTGTAAATGGAGCGCAGCGAGTCGAACACCAGAGGAAGTTGTGGTGGCAGATCTATACCCACCACTATACTGTACCTCCGTCGCCACCACCATTGCCAACACCACCATTACCAACACCAATACTATAACTTCTACCTTCACCACTATTACCAACATCAATACTATAACTTCTACCTTCGCCACAACCACCATCACCAACACTACAACTTCTACACTCACCACCAATGTCACCATCACCAACACTACAACTTCTACCCTCACCACCACCAACACCACTGCCACCATCACCAATACTACAACTTCTACCACCACCACTACCCCCACCAACAACAGAAACCACAACTATTGCCCATATTACATCTTCAACTTTCACCACCAACACCACCACCACCAACAACAATAACACTGTCACCATCTTCAACATCAGCCTCGCCTCCACTCATATATCCCAACCACGACCACAACCACTAACACCAACACCACCACCACCACCACTGCTGCCGCCACTACCTTCTCCTTCGTCATTTTGAAATACGAAATTACTGAGAAGTTTCAATTGCTAAAACCTCCCTGATGCCTTTCTCCTTCCTCTCGCTCCTTCCTCTTCCTTCCGATTTCTCCTCATCACTCTTCCTCATACTTCTTCCTCCGTCTCCTCTTTACATAATTTCTATCCTCATACTCCTTTCAACTCTTCCTATTGCGTCCATCTCACAACTTTTCCTCCTGTCTCTTCCTTCCACTTCTGCTTTCTCTCACCTCATATTCCCTTATTTTCGCCCTTCCTCATCACCCTTTCATCTCATATTCACGTCTGTTCCGCTCACCAACTTTTCTCTCAACTCTTCTTTGCGTTAATTCCTCACTCATCGACCATTCTTCAATCTCCCTCCTCTTACATGTTCTTCCTCCTACCTCATTCCTCTCGTATATTCCCCCTTCTTTCCCTCCTCTCTCTTTCCCTCTCTCTCCTTCTTATCTTTCCATCTTCTCTCCCTTTCCATCTTCTCTCCCTCCTCTCCCCTCACGTCCCTCTCTCCTCTCCCTTTCCATCTCTCCCTCCCTCCTCTCCCTTTCCCTCTCTCTCATTCCTCCCTTTCCATCTCTCTCTCATTTCTCTCCTTCCAGCTCTCTCTCCCCCCACGTCCCTCCCTCCTCTCCCTTTCCCTCACTCTCTCATTCCTCTCCTTCCATCTTCTCTCCCTCCTCTTGCTTCCCCTCGCTTCCTCTTCCTCTCTGGCAGACATACAAGAGGGGCCCAACTTGGTACGGAAGAAGGCCGGGGTAAATCATTCCCTGGCCTCTCGTATTCCACCTGACAGAGAGCTTCCCATCCCCTGTCCTCCCTTCCCTTCCCTTGCACTCACCTTCACCTCACCTCATCTTCATCTGACTCACCTGACTCATTTTCACCTTCACCTTACCTCACCTTCACCTGGCATACTCTCATCTGACTTCACCCTCACTTAACTGACTCACTTTCACCTGACACTTTCACCTCACCTTACCTCATCTTCACCTCACCTCATCTTCACCTCACCTCATCTTCACCTCACCTCATCTTCACCTCACCTCATCTTCACCTGACTAATTTTCACCTGACTCACTTGACTCACTTTCATCTTCGCCTGACCTCATTTTCACCTGACTTCCCCTCACCTCACACTCACTTCACCTCACTTCCCCTCACCTCACACTCACTTCCCCTCACCTCACACTCACTTCCCCTCACCTCACACTTCCCCTCACCTCAATGACCAATCAGGGAAGTGGAGAAGGGTTGTCCTGATTATACAAGTCTTGCCTGATGAGTTGGCCAATAGTTTCCCGCTTCTAATCTACGCAACCCCTATGTCACACTAATTACACTTTGTCACTCTATGTATACCCACGTGTTATCTATGTCACACTAATTACACTTTATCACCTTATGTTATACCTACCTGTTATCTATATCAAACTAATTACACTTTATCACACTTTATCAGCCTATGTACTGTACCTACCTGTTATCTATATCATTCTAATTACTCTTTATCACACTTTATCAGCCCTATGTACCTACGTGTTATCCATATCACACACTAATTACACTTTATCAGCTCTATATAATTAGTACCTACCTGTTATCTATATCACTCTAATTACTCTTTATCACATTTTATCAGCCTTACGTGTTAACAATATTCAGAGCAAATTACGAAGGTTATTAATATTATCTATGTTAACTTATCTGGTCTTGTGTTTATCTCAATAGGGCAGGTTTCTGTAATTATATTTTTACATCATATCAATGTCATTTTCATTTACACTTGTCATATCCCTACACAGAAAGATATCATACCCTGTCCAGTTAATCCCATGAAAATTTCGCCACACACACACACACAAAAAAAAAAATAATAAAATAAATAAAAAATAAATAAAAAAATGATGTAAGTTATTAGTAGAAATGCACTCGACTGAGATGCATACTTCTGCAAACCTCAAATAAACTCTGCAGATTTAAGCAATTTATGTTTTACTTTATCCTTACCAATAAAATGACCAAAAATGCCGAAAGAAAACCGTATCCATTCCTGACCTTCATCTTTTTGAGATATCCGGGTCTCTAACCAACCAACACACAAACCTGGGTGAACACATAACCCAAGCGGTTGATGTGAAGCATAGTCTAGTGGCCGTGCAGTTCGTTGCAGTTCGTCCAGGTTTTAAGTTTTTTAGCGAAGGAAAAAAGTGGCGTAACTTGTTATGGCGAGGGAACTACACCCAAATCCCTAGAAATACCTACATCACAGGAAGTCTTAGCGTACGGAAAGAACTCGGGCGACTTTTTTTTTCTCCACTACTGCCTTTTTCCTTCCTCTCTGCCTGAGTGCCCGCCCTACTCATGCTGCCTGCTGCCTTCTTGTCTGAGTGGCTGGCTCTTTTTTCTTCTCGCTCCTCCCTGCCTAGTCCTCTCTCTCTCTTTCTCCCTCTGTGCTCTGTCCTATCTTCCTCATTCTCTCCTTCTTTCCTCACGTGTCCAGACTTCTCACCTTCCCCTATACGTATTCCTCCTTCCCTCCTTTCCTTCATGTCCAACTTTGTCTGTCTCTCCCTCCGTCCTTCACTCAGGTCCCTTTCCCTCCATCCTTCACTCAGTTTTCCCTCCTTCTCTCCTTCCCAATTCTCCTTGCCTCTCTGCCGGTCTTCCTACCTGAGTGGTCCTCATCTCCCCGCCATTGCGTGCATCTCCCCTTTTCTCCCTCACCTGACGCCGAGCCGGAGGTCCGGCATAATGGAAGAAGTTTCCACGGACGGCTGACTGTACCAACGGATCTTCCTGGAACGACACTCACACCCAGGACATGCGTGGGATGTGTGGGTCCTGCTCACACTCACACGCACTCACTCACCAACTCACACACATACACGCAGAAACATATACACATATACATACACCCACTAACCTACAAACAGCTTCTCACCCACTCAAACACTCTCTGAGCTCTCTCACGTTATGCTTCCTTCTTTCAGGGGAGTGTGCAACACAGGCACTTTCTTCCTGAGTCATATACACAACTGGTCAGTTCTGAAACATTTTCTTCATCCATCTCTCCCCTTTACTACGACTTATTCTCCTTTAAACTTAATGTGTCAAGGAATGTCAAACAACATTAGACAAGGTTTAGGACTCCTCTCACTCCTTTTCATTTCACAGTAGAATTGTGATGGATGTAAATGAGGATGGTGATGTCTAATGAAAATGGTGAGTAATTATAAGAATAATATCATGCGAGTGGTGGTGGTGGTGGTAATAGTTGGGTGTGGTTGAGCGGTTATGGAGATGATAATTATGAGGATGCTGCATTAAAGGTGATAAAGATGAGGATGATATATGATACACTAAAGGTGGTGGTGGTGAGGATATATGTAGCCTACTACCGCTACACCAACCAGCCAGGCAGCCAACCAACCAACCAGATATTTTAACCAGTCAACCAGTTAGCCAACCAACCAGCTAGCCAACCAACTAGACAACCAACCGACCAGCCAGCCCGCCAACCAACCAACACTACAGCCAACCAACCAACCAACCAATCAACTAGCCAACCAATCAGCCAGCCATCCAACCATTCAACCAAACAGTCAGCCAGCCAACCAACCAACCAACCATCCCGCCAACCTTCCAACCAGCCAGCCAGCCACTAAGAGTAACCTTCAACATAAACTGTGTTGTTGTTCTTCCCACCGCAGCCTCCACACTGAGGAGCTTCTCATAATATCCTTGATGTACACCTCGGACTCTCTTGGGATAACATTTCTACGGTTCTTTTAAATGTTTTCTTCTATTTTACTTCTCTCAGCTTTTTAAAGCGAGGTTGGTCGTGTGTGTTTTATCACGGTGTGCCTGCCTTTTTCTTTGTTTTCATTCCTTAACTCTTTGGATTCCTTTAAGTTATTGTCCTGTCTTGATCCGTGAGATTGTGCTCAGCTGCTGGTAACATCGAGTAAGGATATATTGTGTTTTTAAAATGGCATACCGGTACATAGCTTTCGTCTCCAGTATAAATTAAAGATGTCATACTCTCAAGCATTCACACCCACAAGCACTACATAGCAAACCCACAAACACAGGCAAACACACACACAGTCACACACTACCACGCTCAGACGCACCTACCACACATGAACACGGACTCAAGCAGACGCACGCACACTAACACACGCACATGTACACGCACACGCACGGTCTTTATTCTGAAACATCATGCTGAGATATTATTGCCAACCCACGGGAAAATTGAAGCAAACCCAGAATTGCAAGATTTCGCGCTTCCCTGCAGCTGTATTGAATTTCAGGCGAAATCTCGGAACTCTGCGATTTCTACTCCAAAATACCAAAAAATGTTTAACCTTAATCCATTACAAGTATATGGTTGCATAAACTTTGAGAAACTTGACGAACCCTTACTAGTACTTTAAGGGGAGATTCTTTTATTGGTATATTGGAAGGTCTCTGATTCCACCAAACTATACCATGAAACAGATTCCCTATTTGTACCATTGAGGACGTCTGTTTTCTGGCATAGTTAGGAGGAATCAGTATCCTTCCAATTTGCCAACAAGAGAATCTCCCCTTAAGGCAAGTGAGCCAAACTGATTTTCAGCTGATTGGGGGATAAGAACGACTGACTCACCACGACTGTGTCAAAGCTCGAGTGAGGAAAGATAAACCAAGGCTACAGATCAAGTGGTGCAAGGATCCATTAGACCAGTTTGAAATGCTAAGATGATCATCCCAAATTTACTTAACGTAGCATAAATCTTGTCAGATCCCTTTCGGGTGATATCATGCCTTAAATAAGAGCTCTGATTGCAACCTGTTTCAATTGCAGGTATTTCCTACGCGGGTAAATGATTGGTGTACAGTAATTTATTTTTAGCTTGCATGCATTACATTTACCATATATAAAAATGCTTTGCCACCAACAGACTAAAAAGGGAGATGCATGTAATATATTCCACGTATATAATAATGGAATAATATCAGGCTACAACTCCTGATACCAACTTTACTCTCCCACTGCACTGCTCTTCAAATTATGCAGCAGACTGGACAAACATACCAGTCCTGTTGACAGAAAAGAAAAAAATATTCAGGCCGAATGTTACCATTACCATAATAATACAGTATACGATCACAGAAACATGACACTGGGTCTGACTTTTCTTAGGGGGAGGAAGAAATAGTAAGGGGAAGCAGACTTACTGTACATGAAAGGAGGGAGTGTGGTGGGTTATTGACAAGAGAGGAGAAAGATGAGTGTGTGATGACGTAGGAGGCGAGGAAGGAGGAGGAGGAGGAAGAGGAGGAGGAGGAGGAGGAGGTGGTGTGTGTGTGTGTGTGTGTTTGTGTGTGTACGATCCATGGAGTGAAGAGATGTGTGTGAGTGTATCGCAGTGGGAGGGAGGGAGGGAGGGAGGTGGGTGTGTAGGTGTGTGTGTTGACGTGAGAGGTGGGAGGGGGACAGGGCTTAAGAGTTGTCGTGGAGTATTTGGGAAAGGAGAGCCTCGAGGTCCTTCTGTCATCCCCCCTCTCCCCTTCCTCCCCAGTAAAGTAAACAGACAAACAGACAGTAAAACAGAGATAAAAACAGACAATAAACTGATATCAAATAAATGAAGAGATATATATATATATAGACAAATGCCGAAACAGAGAGGCAGATTAATACAAAGAGAGAAACAGATCGGAAATAACCTAGCACTCAAAACTGTCCTTCCTACTTATCTGGTGCTAAGACTGGCATAATGAACAATGTGTCCTAGCCACGTATCGTATCGTCTCGGTATGGTTGGTGTTTGGGGTAGACGTTGTTGTCGGTAAAGCAAATAAATAATAATCATCAAATTTAACGCGACTGCAAACATCCATCGACTTGTAAATGATAGTCGTTCTGGTTAACCTCGACCACTGTGTCAGACTGTATTCTAACACTATTCTAAATATAGAGTAGGAGCTATCTTTCTTTATCTAGCCTACTGTACCCAGCCCAGAACACAGCCATGCTGCTCTTGATGATTCATGGCTCGAGACAACTCAGACAAGGGGGACACAGCGTTACATGGTCAGGCACACAGCGACACTTGCAGAACTACATCCAGGAGAATATTAACCCATGCAGGGTCCGTTGGTCAAGCTGCACTGTCTCTGTCTGTCTGTCTGTCTGTCTGGAGGTCAAATGAGAGGTGCAATATTTTTCTTTTTACTTTTCTTACAATAATTATTCATTAAGGGGGGAGTATTATTTGGTACATTGGAGTGCGTTCATTCCTCTAAAGTATGCCAGGAAACAGAACCAGATGGACAAATATAATGGTGTCCTGTTGCTTGGAATAGTTTGGAGGAATCAGTTGCTCCAGATTTACCAACACAATACTATCCCCATAAACAACAATACATTTACAAACAATATAATTAATGCGTACTTCCCTAACCTCTTAACTCAGGCAGGACAGGACAGAGGATCATACAGGGGATGCATTGGGGAGCAACCCTTCATAGATTACGGCATTTAGTACCAGACAGAGAGATATATGATAATTACCAGGAAAACAGAGTAGCCAAGTGAAACAGATATATCATACTGAGATATATATCAAAACTAAAACGATTCGCCTTTCTTGCTTGTTATTATGATTTTAACTTCTCGTCCACATTTCTCTGCTTATCATTTGTGTCTTTCCTTTAGGGACCCTGTGATGTCGTCAGAAAATTGGAGTTATATGAGTCCTTCAAATATTGCCACGAAACACCACCTATATGGAAGGAGCTTGTTTCATGGCGTGGTCAGGAGGAATCAGAAGCCTCTAGTTTTCATATGCGATCACAGGGTCCTCAACGTCTGTAAAGTTTCTCTCTCCATCCATCTACCCACGTCAAACAGGGGGTCGTGTGTACATCCAGGGCAGTCTATATAATCTTTCCCCGGTGCCCCCTGAGACTAAGCCATCATCTTGATCACCCTTGCTTCGTGGGGAGTAACAGGGAGTTGTATTGCTCTACGCCGGGGAGAGCTCAACTATATATCACCTCGATGGCAGGATAGACTAGGGGAGAGTGTGGTTCGTGCTAGAACTTCTCTCACTGTGGAAGAGCCAACATTATGCTCGGGATGATCACATTTAAGAAATTTCACTACGGTCTGGGTGATGTTACTGACTGACACGATGGTACCATAGACATAACATGTAGCCATCGTACCACTCACTGACACACGGTACAGTCCCCAGCATAAGAACTCTCTCACTCTCCTCTATATATAATTTTGACGACTCAGTTTTTGTAGGTGAAACAATACGTCCATTGAAATATACCGTACACAATGAATATAGGCTAGGTACACAAGGTAATAATAATAATAATAATAATAATAATGATAATAATAATAATAATAATGATAATAATAATAATAATAATAATAATAATAATAAAAATAATAAAAATGAACTATGTATCATGAGGGGTTTGATGGTACTGTAAATAATATGTATCGCTCATTCATGATGCCCCGGGAATAAACAAGCTAATTTTCAGTATCCACCGTCTGAATGTTTCACCCGAGAATTAGACCGATAGTATATTTTTATCTTGTGTCGTCGCCCCTGGTGTGTTGGATACGAGAGTAAATATTATGTAGCTGTAAATTCTCTTGTGGTTACGCCTTACGATTTTATTCATCCGAGATACACTCCCTGCAGTTTAATTTTTGATAATGTGGTAATTTCTATGCGAGGCCGGGTAACGTTACAGCTTCCTCATGGTCTCGTGACCCAGGATGGCCTTTTAAGATGTGAGTGAAGCTAAATGGTTCATCATACTCCATTATGGTTTGTACATGTCAACACAATAATTATATGCTACATTTATTTCATGTAACAAACTACAAAAAGTATATATGTAATTTGAATCGTTTATCCATCTGAGAATATTTAAATGGTTTCTATGGGTGACATTAGTGTTTCATGGTCCATTTCTTACCCAATAATAACTTACGTTCTCTGGGGAATGTCTCTGTGTAATTTCGCTGATGAACATAAGTGTTCTTGACAGCCCGTTGGGGAAAGTGTCAGTAGAGTATATGTCAAGTCCCAAAGAATTATACTATTATAGATTTTGGCCTCGAAAGGGTCGTTTTTCAAACTGTAATGCAAACCACCAGATTCCTTGTGAAAAATTACATATGTGAACCAATTTGAAACAGGCTAAGTTCAACTTTTTGGAGGAAGTGATGCATATAATCACTTATACAGCTCTTCCCCAATACTGTATATGATTACTTTAATATGTGGTATATTATATAAAGTTAAATGGTAAATGAAAGCGAAACTAATAGTTTTCACTCAATATTTGTGAAGATTCTGGTAAAATTAACAATATTATTGTGATACAATTTTCCTGCAAATGAAATACATTTATTCATGCGGAGAGCATTAAGTACAATAACATAGAGCTTGGCTGCGTTTATACAAATGAATTCTTTGCATAAACAAGCCGAACGAAGTTTTTTATTTTTCCGATGAGGATATTAATAAGGGATATAGTTTCAAAAAGAAATCTGCCGTAATATATTAATACATAAACATTAATTTTTATAGCCAAGGGAGTGAAGTATGAGTCGTTATTATGCAGAAGGAAAGTTAAAGTGAAAGATGAGACAAGATGCAATGAGGATGTAGCACTACCAGGAAGGTGTACACATTAAGGCCATAACTTATGTCTTTCCTCTTGGCTGGTTTGTCGCAGGAAACACAACTGATAAAACCGAGACTCGTACCCTTCCAAAGCCTGACAATAAAATCATAAAGGAGCCTGTGATTGAGTCTGCGGTTTGGAGGATATACATATTTCCCTAAAGTGCAATTAAACCACTAAACAGGAGTGCCCAATTCAAGACGGTTATATGTTTCCGTGGCCTGGCCCTACGCCTCACAAAATGCAAGTAAACGATATTTCGCCACTTTTTCTGAGCGTCACGACCACTTCTTTACCTCCCCTTCCCCCACGGAGTATATAGATTTTGTTGGAATAATACCTCACTTTTCAGAATCAAATACTCCAACTAAGATTTCATAAAAGAGGACACTTGACACATGAGTACCATTGACAGGTCCTAATATATGGTCGCCTCTGAGAAATATAACGGGCGATAATTCTAACTGTGATGAGGGGCTTACATCACTGGGCAATAAAAGGTTCATTTGGAGTATAGATATATCAACTGGGAGATTTTCGCTCCCAATTGGGATACATTAATCAGAATGCTCAAGTTGGCCTACGTAATATATTCATCCTGAGTTTAACCAAGGAGAGATTGGAACCCGGCAACTGATAATATAAAATAATATTTATAATGTCACATTTTTGGGAAGCAGATTAAATTAATGGAATGGAATATCTTGTCTGGGTAATTTCATATTGCTTGTTTAAATTATTTCTGGTTGGTCGTACTGCCGGCCTCTGGAATACGTACGCAGATCATTGGTTAAAAGGGGTTTTTATTATACACATACTGTAGGCATTGTTCTGCTGACTGATTCAAGTATTACCCAAACAACATTACTAGAAACGTTTGTGTTAAGAGATAGATGTACAAAATGTTCTAGTTGTTACGAACCCTTGAGGTCACAGCGATGTATACGAATTCCTGAGGCCGACTGTACCAACGTTTCAAAATAAATACCATAACGTGTTAAATAATCGAATTAGTAGGTGTATGTTTCGCCTATACTTATAAATGAACAAAAGTAGCGCTCCTGCCGTTTTATGAAGTACACCCATATATATATGAATACAAAACACGTATTGATGCAAACTCTATCTAAGGATACCAGGCTATGTATTACTTGTAAGTGAAGGAGGCAGCATGTAACACAAACTCCAGACAATAACATTTTCCTTGATATCAATTGTCAGTTCATCCTCTTAAATGAATTTAGAAACCCTTTGGCCTCCGTATATTCATTAGTAGGAAGGGCTGAGTTCCACTGAGTGATGGAGGGCCAGTCATCACTCTAAACAGCATTTGCATTTAAATTTACCTTCCTCTTTGTTAATGAAAGTGGTTGGTTGGTTATATGTTTCTGTACATACCCGAGGCATGAACATTTTAAAGTGCAAGTGTTGTGGCAATACAGTCATGATAATATTATATTCTGGAATGCATATAAGAGTGTTACCTGAATAATTGGTTTACTTTGGACCTCAAGTATTTCAGATTTACCAGAATATAATCAATACAGGGATATTTGTATATTCTCGATGCACAGCTCAACTCATCACTCGAATATTTATAGTTCCCTTCGTCCAAAAACTTCCAAGCGTGTTAAATCTCCCAGAGAATCACTAACCTGCCATCGACATATATCTTGAAAACTACTGGCTAAAAATTATTTGCGCCGAGCTGAAGCCATTCCTTTCCTAGAAACAAAGGAACCAACTCTCCTGGAATCTGAAGGAGTCCAGAGTCAGACATTCACTTCTTTTGTGTAATGTAAAACTAAAATGTAGACTTCTATAAACTGTGGAAGCTCTTAGCGGGATTATGAAATTAATGATTTAATAGGACAGAAGGAGACACAGTGGGTGATGGATGGAAATAAATCTCATCTTGACGTGATTTATAGTCTTAGTTATGCTTATAGGATATTAAACGAAAAACAAAATGATTGAATAAGCGATTTTATGATGAAAATTGTTTAAGAAAAATACATAATGTTGTAATAATCATAAGGATGTTATAATAACGAAATGACAAGAAAGATGGTGAACATTAAAAGACTATACAAGTATAATTATTAGTCAACAACGTGGTGAATCGAAAGCATCTGAAAATAAATTAGTACTATAATAACATGAAAGAGTCAATCAGAAATACTATATGGGTTTTCGCTGCTAGAGAGGGAAGTAAACACTGGACACTGGGAAACAGGAAATGCCTTATTGGACAGAAATTAATAAAAAAGTATTAGATTCGAATCGATAAATTGAAAAAAACAAAAAAATAATCTATACACATTTTTTTAACCTGTTTCCTGTTTATTGTTTTTTTGTTTTTTTTAAGCCAACATGTATTGATATTATAAAGGTGAAGACAAAATACTAAGTCAAGCCAGAAAGATTTTGTACCACAAGGGAGAAGAAAACATATTGAGGGACAACAAGAACGACGAGAAAAGAAGGAAAGGAGGGACAGATGAAGAGAGGAAAGAGGTTGTTTCAGGTCCGAAAGGGCGCTAAAAGCCTTAAAGAGTCCCCCAAAGTTTTGCATGAAATATTCACCTAAAAGAATCCTTCATCATCAAGGGAACAGATGAAATAGTGACTCATATATGACCTTCATCTGTTGCAGCAAATACAATTCCTGTTTTATGGTGTTCAGTTTTACCCAACAGTTTACACTTAATTCAGCTCTCTGTTGGCCTGGAATTTTATGCACTTGTGAAGGCATTGTTTTGTATATTGACCTGACGTAGCCTCTGGCAGTGGTGTTAATGAGTTTAAAAAGCCCCGAGTTGTCATGGTGACAAGTACATTCAGTGTGTGTTTAAACTATATATATATATATATATATATATATATATATATATATATATATATATATATATATATATATATATATGTGTGTGTGTGTGTGTGTGTGTGTGTGTGTATGTGTGTGTGTGTGTGTGTAATTGTAGTGTGGGAGCATGTGAGAGTAAGAGGGAGAGGGAGGGAAAGTGAGAGAAGAAAATAAAAAGAACGAAAGAGAAACAGCAGCCTGCCTGAGTTTCCTCTATAGAACAGTATACTTACCAATAATCAATGGAAAGCTCTCCCTATTTTATTGCAACGTAGCGTGTTGCAAGCAAAGTATTTCTTCGAGTACATTACCAGGCCTCAACACTCTGCAACACGAGAGCTTTCCTGCAAAATGGCTCAATTCTAAAGTCTCATCAGGAAAACGCTGCGCTTGTCTTACTCGGGGCCAGACAGTGGAGAGTTTCCCTTACTATACCCTGGAGAGTTGCTACCTTGGCCTCTCTATTAGGCTACTACTACTACTACTACACTTGAACTCTGCAGCACAAAGCAATACTCACACCAGGTCTCCACCCACACCAATGAAGCAATAGGAGGCATTTTTGACCCAAAGTGCATTAGTTTATACAGAGAGAGAGAGAGAGAGAGAGAGAGAGAGAGAGAGACGAGAGAGAGAGAGAAGAGAGAGAGAGAGAGAGAGAGAGAGAGATTTTGAGCGACTGACTTAGAGAATCAGAGGCCATTGAATTACAAATGGTGCCATGAAACAGGTTATCAATACATAGGCAATGTTTCTCGTCGGTTTATAAGAATCAGTACGGGTAGCCAACTCAACCCAACAAACTCTGCTATAAAACACATCCCCTAAGGTCTTCCAAGGAGGTATTCTGTTTCTTGGCAGAGTTTGCGGGCATCAGTAACCCACTATAACTTCCCGCTGTTAATTAATCCCTTTAAGGCAGGGAGGCAACCAGCGTCAAATCTGTAGGGGGGCAGTGTGGGGGGGTTGAGGGGGGGGGGGGGCGCAGAGGGTAAGTTCTGCGACCTCCACGTTTTGTCCAATCCCCAAGCAGCTTATAAAACGAGGTGAAAAAAATCTGAGCGCTCTCCTACGTCCGAAAAAAAAATTGGATCCCATTTCCTAATACATTTGCTTAACGCTTGCCTAATGTACTGGGGAAAATTAGTGCAAGTTTTGCAAATACATTTATTCCACTATTTTTTAAATTTATTTACTTATTTATTTTTTTGGTCAGTGGCAAAAACCTGAAAATAAATTAAAAAAAAAACGCAAGCAGAACTATAATACTATCTGTTTCACTTTTCTCTATCTGTGTGTGTGTGTGTGTGTGTTTTTTGTTTTTTTTTCGTCGTGGCTCCGGTGGCCGCTGGCAAAATGATGATATATTAACGTGATAACACTCTTGAAAAATTGAGCCTTAGTGCTTTTTATTTCCCCTTACCTTACTCCCCCGTCTTGTGGTCCTGCTTATTCATCCTTACTTTCCTGAAAATTCTCTTCTTAACTTTCTCTGTTCACTCAACCCCTTCTCTCTCTCTCTCTCTCTCTCTCTCTCTCTCTCTCCTCTCTCTCTCCTCTCTCTCTCCTCTCTCCTCTCTCTCTCTCCTCTCTCTCTCTCTCTCTCTCTCTCTCTCTCTCTCTCTCATACACACACACTAAAACACACACACACACACACACACTAGAACACACACTCTCTCTCTCTCCTCTCACACACTCTCTCTCACACTCTCACTCTCTCACTTTTCTCTCACTCACTCTCTCTGTTTCTGATGCCCTTAGCTTTCTTCTCTATCTCGTCGCATCTCAATTTCCTCCCCTTCCTTCCACTTCAGGTCTTCCTGTTTTCTCCTTCCTCGCTTTATTCTTTTTCCCATTCATCTCTTGTCGTTTCACCCTATGTAACTATTTCCTATTAATGTATTGATGTAACAATTCATTTATTCATACATTTTATAAACTGATTT